>FIZR01006663.1:0-14497 GCA_900060175.1 Ferrisia virgata
TTTTTTCTTTTTTTTTTTTTTTTTTTTTTTCAATAATCAGCTTATCCGCAATTTTTTCTACTTTTTTTTCTCGAAATTTGCCGCGTTAATATCATAAATATATCATAGACTGAGCCGGTTTATATTTAACGGTAGACTTAATTGATGTTCCAGAGTGTCGAGGTCTCGATTTATTCTTCATTCTTTTAAAATATATCATCTGCAATGTGAAATACACCAGCGCCAGGAATAACATACACACCATCAAGTCTTTCGACCTGTTTGAAGATAACCCTAATACGGTGTTCGTTTCCATATCGCATTCTAAATAGTTACCAGCGAATATTAATGTGCTTTGTCGCAGGTGCTCCGGGTATTGGCATCTGTGAACGAGAAGAAAATAGTAGGTATATTTTCAATGTAAAAAATACGAATAGGTATGGAAGGATGTAGTTTTTTTTTTCGCAAAACAGAACGATTGAAATGATTTGGATTAAACGAATGAAAACAAGAAGTAGATATTTGCAGAGTATTAAGAATGCACGTGAACTAACCTGATTCCAAAATTAGATTCAGGGTCGTAATGTTGCCTATTCGCGATTAAATCATACAACCATTTCAGAGAACAAGTGCAATTCCATGGATTTCCTCGTAAATCCAAAACGTCTAATTTCTTCCAATCTATTAGATTTTTTGGTAAATCGCGCAGATCATTGTTATTCAAGCGGAGCTGAAATAAACAATTGGAATATATAAGTAAACGTATGTGAAAGAAAAGTGTGGTAGGTAATAAAATAATAATATTAAGCGTGCTGTGATTAATTCGAATTTTATTGACTAGGGCGTTTCAATTTTAGGTTTTTTTTTTTCGAAAATTGGAGAGAGGCAGAGAAAAATTTGTGAAATGATGTCAAATGAACGTGGTAAAAATTTGGATGCCCAACTTGACCCTTACCCTCGCCCTTTTGGTTTAAAATTTCAAAAATTTACACGAAAAATTAAATAAAAATTCCTATTTTGGAATGTTATTAGAAAGATCTTCCGCATCTTTTTTTGCTTTTCAGGGATTCCAATGCTACGTTCAGAAGCTGGAAAAATTGAATATTTTGAATTTCTTGAGATGAAAACGCAAGAAAAAATACCCATGTCATAAATGATGAGATTTCCTGCTTTTATTTCATAACTTAAAAAAAAATTCAAAATGAATGGTTTTTTAAATTTTAAAACAAAATTAAGGAAGCTCCTGAAAAGCCAAAATAAAAGCGATCTGTAGTAAGCATAGAGGGGTTTGAATGAAGGAGGGGGGATGGGCTAAAAAATCGACACCACCAAAAGACATATTTAGAGCTTACACTAAATTTATATACCAAATTTCAACTTTCAAGCTCCATTTGGGTAGAAGGGGGGGGGGGGGGGGGTGCGAGGAACAAACTCGAAACATGAGAAAACCCGCACGAAAAACCAAATTTTTGGGCTGCAACGGGACGCAATGAGTCTGAAAAGTCGAAACCCCTAAAAGGCAGATGTATGACTCCTACCAAAGTCTACCTACCAACTATCAATTTCCTATCTCAAGTTTGGTGAGGAGATAGGGGAGGAACAGTCCTTTTTCAAGGTCAAAAAGGAGAAAACCCCTCTTATCTTCCCTCTGGATTGACCTAGGAAGCTGACTTTTGGTTATGATAGACAGCTTCGGATTATCTATCGATAGGCTCAATAAGGAACAATTTTTGCGATTTTAGCTCCTGAAGATCCCCTCCTCAAAATTTGGGCAAAACGAAATTCAGACTCGAGGTCATTCTTACTCTAAAATATCAAATGGCATGCTAATCAAAGCCTGCAGCCCAAATTTCACCGATTAAGGTCGATATGGAGCAGAGTTGATGATTTTTCAATTTCGGGGAAAACAATAAAATTAAAATAAATATCTGACATCGCCAAAGATGGTTGTAATAGTCTCTCAAGATCCCAAAACGAATTTCGTTGTTATCCCCTCTCATCCGTCATGGGTTGATGAACCGTAACAGCCTGGTTTTCATCGACAATATGACACAAAAAATCAGGCTAAAAAACGCGAAAAAAATAGACATTTTTTTTTAGAATTTTTGTATAAATTTTGAAATGTTAAACCAAAAAGGGTAGGTCAAGTAAGAGATCTCAATTTTTCAACATGTTTATTTCGCTGTCTCCTCCAACATTGAAAGAAGAAAATCAAAATTAAAATTTCTATTGTTGACCAACAGCGGGGGTTAGGAGAAAAAGAACATCCGAGTATCAACAAAACCTGTTTACAGGCCATGGAAGACTATTAAGACATTCGGGCACGACCAGTCCAAGTCGAAAAAAATTAAAAACTGGGCGGAAAACTTTCTGCTTAAAAAAAGACCGAAGTGGACTGACTAATTCGAGGTCGTACGTGTAGACTAAAAATACAATGTAGATTTTTCACTCAATAAATGTTTTCCTTAAAAAATAAAAAAAAAAGGAACAAAAACCGTTCAAAGGTCAGTAGACTTGCATTGGCGGCTACTTAGATGTATTACGAGTAGGTATGGGGATGGCTTTGAGTCAGAATTCGGTCTTGTCCAAATTCGGGAAAAAGGGCGCCGATTGGAAAAAAACGAAAAAATTTTGTGTTGTAAAACCAATCGATGGGAAATCAAAAATCAGAATCAATGCGGAGGGCAGACGCAAGGGTTGTTGTTCTTCTGGACCGTAAAAAAGTACATTCCTGTTACAACCTCTTCCGACAAATTTGAGCTTGGGTTTCATTTCCATTGCATTCACTCACAGTCCGCAAAAAATAGTTTTATGGGCGGATTTTCTAATTTTTGGAGTTTGCCTATTGCTCATCTCCCCTCAAATTGAAGCACTTGGTTAAAATCATACATTCGACGTGAGTTTTCTCTTTTCAGTTCCATTAAAACCCCTTAGAGCCCCCCTTCAAAGAGATTTCTCACGGTTTTTGTTATTTTTAAAACTTATTTCACTTATATATATCTCATCAAAATTGAGCTAGGGGGTTGAAATTTGATATTTAGATTTAGTGGAGGTCTTAGGTCTGTGTTTTGGAAGTTCAAACTTTACAGTCTTAGTACAACCCTCCTTCCACTGCCATTTTTATAAAAAAAAAAAAAATGGTTTTTTGGATGATTTTTTTTTTTTTCGTTTAATTCATTCCACGTATATCTCACCTAAAAATTGAACCAGGTAGTTGAAATTTGTCATTTAGATTCGTTAGAGATCGTACATGTGTCATTTGAGGGTTTCAATTATTATTCGCTTTAATATTAACCTCCACCCTTATTGCTGAGCATCGATGTTTTTTTCAATTTCATGAACGATACAATCTGGAAACTTCAAAATATTCCTCGAAAATCAGATAAATAAATAAAATGTTGACGATTTTTTTTACCTAGTATTGCCTACTGACTTACTAATTGCATAGATTGAAGCACCCTAGTCCCTCAGACCTATAATAATCTTAATCTCAACCAAACTACAACCAAAAATAGCATATATTATACGGATTACATTAGGCTACCTACAACGAATTTATTATCGAACATAGGTTATGTCTTCCAATCTCAACATATAGATTCTTTATTCTACTCGTGGATATATTTTTTCTTTTCTAAACAACACACACGATATCATACAGTGCATTCCACGTGCGATATTAATCTTTATACTTCGCCCAGGTCTAGGCCCACGATACACCCAAAGCTACCTTACGTAAAAACCAGCACGAATAAATTTAAACCCTCGGCTCGAAAAAAAAAAAACGTAGACGTACTCGTAGGTACATACAACATTCTTTTTTCCCTACGAAGTAAATTTCTCGAATTCTTTTTTTGTATTTCATTTTTCAATCTAAACAATATACACGTAATATACGTGAACGGAAGGGAGTGGGTGAGAAAAAAAATCATACCTACCACTTTTAATTTACGGTTGGTTTTCCACGAGAACGCTTTAGGATGAATAAATTTGAGGTTTTCGTTAAACGAGCATTGTAGCGTTTCTAGATTCACCAACGATAGAAAAGTGTTTTCGTCAATTTTGGAAAAATTCTTCAAACCGCTGAGGTGCAGCTCTTGTAATCTGATAAGTTTGGTAAACGATCTCGAATTGATTTCTCTGAGAGGGTTCTCGTTCAGATTTAGGTATCTTATAGTACTGCTTTGGCTTAACGTGGAAGGTATCTCGACGAAATTATTCTCGTGCAGGAATAACGTCTCGATAGGAATAGCTTCCAGGAGTCGATCCGGTACGTACGTCAGACCCACTTTGGCTAAATTCAAAATCTGCAAAAAATGCAATCGGGTTATTTTTGGACATAATTATTTTAACGCAGACTGCTCTACTTACTTTTAATTTTTTCAAAGAATGTAACGCTCGTTCGGTATCTTGTGTGAAATATTTCAACGGATTATCATTCAACTCGAGCGAAATTAAATTCGGCAAATATTTAAACAAATCTCGACGTAAATATGTAATTTGATTATTCGATAGACTTAGATGCTCCAATGGAAGTGGTTCGAAACGGTCTCTAATCTCATTCCCTCGAAATATCTCCGCTGTTGGGCTGTCACCTGCAGAAATAATTACAGCTATGACGTAAGTAAATACTGAATATGAAGCGCAGGTAAACGGTACAGCTTGATGCGTAGGAAGCTAAATCAATCGTTTGGAAAAAATTTATGTAACTTATTCAAACAGGCGTCGTCTTCACGCGTAATAGATTTCATTTCGTTACTTGTTTTTTTTTTCTTTTCCCTATTTTCCAATTGTGAACATTAAACGTTGTTTTGAGTTTCCGAATTGAGTCTTTATAATTTTTTTCCATCGCGCCGTGGAAAACAAATACATACAATATTATCAAAAATATTCAAAATGGACTTGAAAGTCCTATGAAATAGATAACGTTCAGTGTGTTCCATTTCAATACTACTTCCTTCATACTACAAATAGTGCAACTTAAACTACATACATGTAAAATAATTTGCCTATTCAACTGTTACAGGAGTTGAGTTATGAGGATTTAAAATTTTATTTTTCAAAAAATTTGTACTGATTTTTGAAAATTTTCAGGTCCATTATCTCTAGTTTCTACCAAATTGTAATATATGTGATAAGAGAATTTCTGGTAAAAAAAATTAATGGCACAGGTGAAATGGTTCCTAAAATATGACGAATTGAATAAAAGACAATTTTTTCAGATTCTTTCTTGTTCATAACTTTTAAAAAAGTTCTCATAAGTTTTTTCTATAGGATGTTTTATGAATCACTGAGTACTGGCTCGCTATCCCTCAAACTGACATATTTATTTTTTGCCTGAGCTGTTTATAAATTGGGGTAAAATATCATTTTAAAATTTGGCATCCGTTTTCAAAGAAAATTCATGCAAGAATCTGATTTTTATAACCTACACTAAATCTACATACCAAAAATTTAGAAGGAAGTTATGCAAGGAACAAACTCAAAAAACAAACTCAAAAAATAAGAAAAACCAACAAAAAACTACATTTTTAGGGTTGTGTGAGGGTAACATGAGGCAAAAAAGTCAAAAACCTCAAAAGGCACATCTACCACCACAACTAAATCTACATATCAAATTTCAACTTACTAGTTCAGTTTGGAGAGGAGTTATGCGAGGAATAAACTCAAAGCCTAAGAAAACCCACCTAAAAGACCGCAATTCTAGGTTGTGGGGAAGCGCAAAGGGTCTGAAAGATCGAAACTCTCAAAGTACATACGAACCAAATTTAAACTTCGTATTTCAATTTTAAGGGGAGATAGGAGAGGAATAACCCTTTTTTAATGTCGAAAAGAGGAAAACCTCTAACAGTGGTAGGAGTACAGATAGATTTTGGAATGAACAGCTGAAACCATCAAAAGGTACATCAAAGACTTATACTAAATCTGTATGTCATAATCCAACTCATTAGATCAAGTTGGATAATTAAAACAAGCTCAATTTGAACGGAAGATAGAAGAGGAATATCCTTTTCTCAAGGTCAAGAGGGGAGAAAACTCCAGCATCTTCTCTCTTTATTGACACAGGAGACCAATTTTTGGATATGTTATACAACTCCAGATTGTGTTAGTAAGTTGAAATTTGCTGTGTACATTAGTAAGGGCCCTAGATGTGCCTTTAGGTGGTCCCGACTTTTCAGCTCTATTGCACCCTCTCACTGCCCCAAAGATGTTGTTTTTTGGTCAGGTTTTCTCATGTTTTTAGTTTTTTGAGTTTGTTCCTCGCATTACTTCTCCATTAGAACTATGAGGCTGAAGGTATATACATTTAGTAGGCGTCCTAGATGTACTTTTTCAGAGTCTTAACTTTTCAGTCCCATTTCACCCCTTCACAGCCCCAAATATGTTGTTTTTTTGGTAAATTTTTCTCATTTTTAATATTTTTTCCTCGCAACTCCCGTCCATATTAGGCCAGGAAGTAAAAATTAAGTATGTACAGTCAGTAAAGACCTTAGATGTGCCTTTTGGGGTTTTTGACTTTTCAGCCCCCATTGAACCCCTCCTACCCTCAATGCTGATTAGGAAAACTGCATCGCAAAGCGATGGTTTTTTCAATTCTCATCAACGCAACATACATTTTGTTTTATTGCAATTTTGAAAAAAATTTTTAAATAAAAATAAATGTTTAATATGGTTATAATGATCTTGTAGGACCTCTAAAGGGTTTTCGCTGATACTCTCTCCCTCCTCCTACAAACGTCATTAGATTGTAATAAACTTGTTTTCATTGACAGTATGACAAAGAAAATCAAGCTAAAAACCGACTGAAAAATTGCATTTTCAGGGCAATTAAGTGGTACAATGAGACTGAAAATCCGAAATTCCCCCAAAAAAAACAACTACGACCTATGCCAAATCTATATTCCAAATTTAAACTTCCTAGGTCAATTTGGTGAGGAGATATGGAAATAACAGTCCCTTTTCAAGATCAAGAAGGGGAAAAATCCTAACTGTATTTTGACCCGAAGTAAATCCCACTCCAGAATATCAAATCCGTTCATATGTTTAGTCTATTTTCCAAATTTGATCAATTTTGACTGGTATCGAGCTGAGCAAATGATTATTAGTGGGAGGGGGGGGGGAGATGAATAAAAATAAATATCCGACATAGCTAAAAATGGTCGTAATGATATTTTAAGACCACAAAATTCCTGATCCACTGTAGGTCGATAGACAAGAATAGCCTGATTTTCATTGACAATATGACATAGAAAATCTGCCTAAAAATTGTCAGCATTAAACAGTAACTAAAATAATTGCTCAATTTCGTTGTATTCTCTCTAAATCAGTAGAATAATCTAATGGTCGAGGCAGGGGTGGTGTAGCCAAGGGGAAAGGGTATTTTAACACCAACCCTCCAGCAAAACTTTAAAATTTTTCACATTTATGCTTTTTTTTCAACTGCTAAAAATGCACTTTTTGAGCATTAAAAAAGTCCATTTTTTCAAAAATTTGCCCTCGCTTCCCTTGTACACATCATTTAATTAATTTTTACAGATTCAGATCTGAAAAATGGCACACAGAAAAAGTGAGAATCCCACTTTTCGAGCCATCCCTGACTAGGCCAAATGGTAACGTTTTGCCCCAAAACTACGTAACTAGGGATAGGTGAAATGTAGGGATCCAAAATGTTCACCAAGAGGTTTTCAGACCTCAAGAACCAAATTCCATCGATTAGTTTCAGATTTTAGCTCTGAAGGCAGTTCCACCTATCTTATTCATTGGTTCTCTATTCAAAAAACAAAATTTCAAATCCAGATGACTTTGTGCCTGCAATAATTACAATAGACAAATTATTTTACATAAGTACAACTCAAGTTGCAGTATCTGTGATCTGAAGGAAGTAGTACCGATAAGAAACACCCTATAAATATAAATCGTCTCATCCAGAAGTCGCGTAGCTCGATAGAACTTGAGCCAGAATAATGAAAAAGCAAATATGTAACATGTCTAAAAATGGTTTTAGTGATCTTCTAGACCTCAAAACGGACCCTGCTGATACTCCTCCCTTTTACCAAATCTCGATAATTTATAAGACTGTTTTTCTTTCGCAATACGATGGGGAAATCAGCCAAAATACCGTAAATTATACTTTTTAATTAATTAAAAGAAAAAAACACTTTGTGAAAATTAAAAATTTTTGGAATCTAGCTAACTTCCTTCGTCTTCGAGTTACACTGCGAGCTATCTGTTATCTACCCAGCAACTATCTAATCCAACTACCAACAACTTTCAAGATCATTGGAAATTTTTGAAACCTGTTAGATATTAATTTTCAAAATGACATTATCTCTACACACCATATCACATCTTCCTCCTACAGCTTAACCTTCTCATAAATCAGCGACCTATAGTATCTCGAAGATAAATAACGAATATATGTAATGTACTAAAACCAACGTAGATACGTCTACGTATGTATGTTGACGTCATTGATCATTGATACGCGTAGACATAAGCAGAAGCACAGCTGACTAAACTCTTCACTAACCTGTAAACTGATTGAATGCAAAATCGACGATTTTCAACTGTGGTAAATTGCGGAAAACTCCGTTATCAGCATCTGCGAGACGATTATGCTTGAATGACATCTTGGTAACATGACTCAGCACTGGTAATCGTTTCAAATAAGTCATATTATTGCTTTCCATTAAAACGTGAATGTTTCGAAACACATTGACGTTTCTTTCGTTTTGTACATTTTGCTGTATTGATTCCAACGTATCGTGCGAGTTAGCATCGTTTATAGATTTATGGCAACAGTCGAAAATAATGTCTAATTTCTCTTCTCGAATTTCGCACTCGTGTTTGGCTTCCGCGTAATGGTCCGATAACGATGACAACAGCAACGTCAGAAATATCGTTGCGACCGTGGTCGCTCGTACGGTCATTTTTTAATGCTTCGGATACGACTGAAAGACACAAAACACACACACACGTCGTAAGTTAAGGTTTTTATTTTTGTCAAGTTTTCGCTATAATGTAAGCAAGTACAGGTACAAAAAGAAAGAAAGAAAGAAAGAAAGAAAGAAAGAAAGAAAACGTTGGATACGTCAAGTATCATACTTAAATGATTCAATCAACTACACACGTTACCTATTTCACAATTAAAGGAGTAACCGTGGCACTTATCTGAATCATAATTATACATTATAAATGCTTTTATGTAGTGAGCATATCGTTGTCGTGCCATTTCTAAGTCATACAGTAAGTACGGTTAACACATAACCCATATAAGTATATGTACCAAGTACTATGTGCTTAATGATATCGTAATAAAAATATTGTTTACTTGGTTTATCGTATCAAGGAAATAAATACTTGTAAAATACAAGCGAATTTGGAAATCTATGCATGAATCATATACACATAATAGGCTATCTATAAAAATTACCCTCCCTCCTTTTCCACCCAAGTATGAAATGCCAGAGTAGAACTGAATTGGAAACAATTTCGTGACTAAATTTCAATCTAGGAATATATGAACTGCATAACCGTGAGATGAAAAGATTTTAGTCTATAGGGTGTTAAATTTTCTCACAAGCGGTAGAAGTTTTAAAATATATTCGATTTTCATTTCCCAGAGATCATCCTACCTCATATTATTTTGATTTGTATCCAAGTCTAAAATAAATTGAATTTATTAGCTCGTTCATAACATAAAAATTACTTGGCGAAATTCTTTAAAAATAGGATAACATTCCTCGCCTTCTGAATTTCTTGCATTCTAATATTTTTAGCCTGATTTTCTATGTCATATTGTCAATGAAAACTAGGCTATTACAATCTATGGACCAACGACGGTTGAGGGGGGAATACCATCAAAATCCATTTGGGGTCCTAGAAGACCATTAAAACAATTTTCGGCCATGTCAGATATTTATTTCTTTTTTTCGAACTTTAAAATCATTTATTCGGCTCAATACTGGCCAAAATCGCTCCAATTCAGTCAATCGGCTCGGTGCTGAGGGGCCAAAAATACAAAATCCTTTTTAAGTCAATCGATAGGAAATTCAAAGTTGTACAACATATTTAAAGAAAAACCTCCTAGGTCAATTAGGACGGTAGATACGAGAGTTTCCCTTTTTTTGACCATGAAAAAGGGCTGTTCCTCCCCTATCTCCCCACCGAAATGAGCTAGGAAGTTTGAATTTGGTATGTACCTTCGGTGGGGACTGTAGTTGTGCTTTTTGGGGATCTCGTTGGTGAAAATTGACCTAAAATATATCATCAAAAACTGAATAAAGAAATGATAAAAATACGTGAAAATTGACCAAAAATCGTTCAAAGAAAATGGAGGAAAATCATGAAAAATATCGCGAAATGTTGTTGAAAAATAAGTAAAAATTGACTAAAAACTGAGAACAATATTAAAAAAAAAAAAATGAAAAAGTTCAAAAAATGATCAAAAATTACGAAAAAATATTGATATTAGGGTGAAAATTGCCCAAAATATGAAAAAAAAATTGTTAAAAGTCAACAAAAATTAATCGAAAAACACGAACAAGTTTTTAAAAACAAGTAAAAATTAAAATTATTAAAAGTGAACGAAAATTGGCCAAAAATATGAAAAAAAATCGTCAATATTCATTGAAAAATTGGATGAAATTTTTTAACCGAAACGGGTAAAAAGTGCTGAAAACTGATCAAAATACACGAAAAAATGTTGAGAAACATGTGAAAACTGCCCCGAAATACGAAAAAGATCATTAAAAATCATCAAAATTGCGAAAAAATGTTAAAAAGCGAGTAAAAATTGACCGAAAATATGAATAAAGTAGTTAAAATTGTTTAAAATCATCCAAAACAGGGTAAAAATTTGACAAAAATACTGAAAAAATACAGATAATTGATCAAAAATTACAAAAAACTATGCATTTTCAACCCGGTTTCGTCAAATTTTTACATACCTTTCAATAATTTTTAACCTATTTTCGTCAATTTTCAACATTTTTTTTGTGATTTTTGAACAATGTTACGCTTCTTTTGGAAAAATTTTACTCAATTTTCGACAATTTTTTACTCAAATTTCACTAATTTTCAAAGATTTTTTTCAAACTTTTGATGAGTTTTTACTTTTTTTTTTCAATTTTTTTGTCGTATTTCAGGCCAATTTTCGGCAATTTTTTATAATTTTGGTCGATTTTTCACCTATTATTCAATGGTTTTCGACGATTTTTTCATGCTGTGGATTAATTTTAACATATTTTTCAACACTTGTTCGTGATTTTTGATCAATTTTCCGCATTTTTTATTCATCTTTGTTTAAATTTTACCTAATTTTCATAAAATTTTCAACATTGTTTTTTTGATTTTGACCAGTTTTCAACACTTTTTACGCATTTTATTAATTTTTTATCCAATTTTCGAATATTTTTAATCATTTTACTCACATTTTTGATCAGTTTTCACTTTCTTTATCACATTTTTTCGCGTTATTCGATCAATTTTTTTCCAGTTGTAACGATTTTTTCCACACTTCATGTCAATTTTGACTTCTTTTTTTTAATTTTTTTCGTGATTTTTGATCAATTTTCTGTACTTTTCATCCATTTTCGTCAACTTTTTATCTAATTTTCAATGCTTTTCAACGATTTTAGGTTAATTTTCACATATTTTCCAATATGGTTTTGCGATTTTTGATTAATGTTCATCATTTTTTTTACGTATTTCTCACAATTTTTTACCGAATTTTCGACTATTATTTGAAAATTTTTTTCACATTTTAGGTCAATTTTACAAATTTTCAGCTGTTTTTTGCAATCCTCATCCCCAAACTTTTACCCCATTTTCAATAATTTTTATCAATTTCTTTTCTTCGAACCTCGACCCAGTTTTTGCAGATTTTCAAAAAATGTAAAATTCAGTCTTTCCTGGTAAGAAACCTAGAATTTTCAAAGTCAAAAAAATGAAAAATATTACTTTTTCTTGATATTTAATTTACTATCGATTATTTTGAAAATTGCCATTTTCTTTTTCAAAATCTATTCCTTTTTAACCTAATGTTTTTCTAAATTCTAAAAATAGATAAATCTGCAATTTCTACTTCCATTCTCTTTTCCATTAACTCAAAGTACAATCATACTGCATTGATTTTATTCTGCATGCAATGCACATGCAGCATAAGATTTATGCTCCAATTTATTGCACTCTCTTACAATTCTCTGCTTCTCTCTCACTCCCCTTTTCCATCTACGCGAATTATTCGAGCCATATTGCATTGCGAAATTTAAAAAATACCACCATTACTGCTACGTAGACGTACTCGATGGTATACCCATTTATATCAGCAGTTCAATGCGAGTTCTCCTACGCGCTTATACAAGTGTACCAACGCTTACGCTTATTCATTATGTAGATAGACCACAGACAACAACGACGATCCAGATACATCAACAACACCTAAACCAAGCTCGTATAGGAAGCATCTAAACTGAAATGTATGTTTTAGAAAGTTGAAAAATCAAGTCAGTGTTGCAATTTTCTAAAGCACAATATACAATATAGTGTACTGGGTACGTAACTACGTACACAGCACATACGCAATGTCTAGGTCTACGACTGTGACAACCGATAGCAGATAAAAGAACCAGGACACGTAGTAGGTACATTATTCTTTTTCTAAAAAACTTCCGAGATAAATACAGCGCATAGACATGATAGAAATAGGTCTAGAATTGAATAGAAAACAGGGACAGAGCAGTATCAATACACGTAGACATCAAAGTTGGTATTTAATCCGTTAATCGTTCATTATCCTATGGTACCTTAAACCTAACTATTTCAATGCTCGACTAGACGTATGCATGTCCTCGTTGTTATTATTATCAGAAGAGGAGGAGAAAGAACTCACGTCCAATTCATCTATAACTTTAACAAAGCTACCTACAGCTAGACAGAAGACAGAACTCTTATACACACCTTTTTTCAACTCAAACATATAAGTACGGAAATTCACCTTGCGCTCATGAGGGAAATATCATCTCCACCTGTACATTATTAAAAGGTAGTCAGCAGCTCTGCTATTTCATCTCGCATCAAACGAAACATTTGTATCCAGTGTAAGTGTCTGTCTACCTACATAAGCAGATGTACACATAGTTCAGATATGATAGGCAGTTAGAAGGTAGGCAGAGGTACATCAAATTAAACTTTCAACGTCGCTGTAAAAAGATCCATCAAAGTGGAAAAGCTTTTCAACTTCTCTCGTTACAGACTGATGATACATGCTAACATACAAATTTACGCAGAGTATACAGAACGAGTGGAAGAGTTTTAAGAGAACAATGACACTGCACTTTGGAAAAACTAACATCGTGTAAATTTTCAAGAAAATATATCTCTACACTGCTCATCATCGTACCTCTCTACCTATTACCTGATAGGTGTAGGTAAATTACATATACAATGCATACACAACAAATACGCACATAACATGCGGTAATTACATAGCAGAATGCGGATGGCTGTTGACACGCATGAGTTAGTCGAGCTACGAGCTTTGCGAATATTTCGTATATGTGTATTATTACTGCCTAGGTGCATCAAACTGAATCAAGGTTGAAAGCGGATCAAAATTAATTCCCAGTTTCCGGATTTTACGAGCAACGCCGTACTGCACCCTACTACATCGCCTTGCCTTCGCAAGCTTGATAACAATGCTTTGTGCTACCACCCTTTATTGTTACTGCGCATCGCATGAGTAGGGAATGATTTGAAAAGGTGTTCTCTGCAAGTATAGTCCATCGTTGAAAGGTTCTGGTATCAAAACGTAGGTAAATTCAGTTTAATACACAGAAAAAGGAACAGAACAAGGAAAATCACAAAACTGGAAAACCAAAAAAACCCAGAACCTATCCTCAAACTTAGAGATCGTTCCTTGGAACTTAAAACATCTACAAAATTTCTTGGCATAATATTCGATAGTAAACTGACTTGGACCAATCATTTTCTTAAAATTAAAACAGATATCTCAAAACGTATAAATTTACTAAAAATAGTAAAAAATCGAAAATATAATCCATCCAGAAACCTACTTCTTCACTTATATAAATCTTTAATTCGTAGCAAAATTGACTATGGGAGCCCATGCTTTTCAAATATCTCAAATAAAACATCTAATATCATAAAAACAATCCAAAATTCCGCTTTACGAATTTGCATTGGAGCCCTTTACTCTTCACCAATAGATAGCCTCTACTGCGAAGCAGCAGAACTACCCACAAATTTCAGAAAAACATTAATAACAAATAAATTTCTCACATCAGCTCTAAGCAATCCATCACATCCCCTCCAAAAATCCTTCTCCTTTTACAACTTCCAACATCATCAAATAGAAAACCCAATTACAAAGTTTATCTTAATTATGAACGAAATCCAAATTGATATCAAAAATCTTATTCAAAACCCAATCACATACCCCCCCTGGTTACTAAAAATTCCACAAATGGATTTACATCTAAGAAATTATTCAAAAAAA
>FIZR01006678.1:0-34752 GCA_900060175.1 Ferrisia virgata
TTTTTTTTAATTTTTTTTTTTTTTTTTTTTTTTTTTTTTTTTTTTTTTTTTTTTTAATTAATATCGATAGATTTTTAGTAGCGCATTCTGAAAAAATCGTCAACAATTGACCGTCATCATTAGATGACATTAGCGGACCATCAACAGTGTGGCATCATCATTGAACTAACATCAGTGGACTTATTTTATGATTTTGAGTCGAAATGTTGAGAAAAATTAGAGGTATAACATCAGTGGACTCATTTTATAATTTTATGTTGAAATGTTGAAGAAAATTAGAGATGTTATTAGTGAACCATAAACAGTGTGACATAATTTTTGGACTGACATCAGTGAACTTATGATGGATTGATTTTATGATTTTGAGTCGAAATGTTGAGTAAAATTAAAGGTGTAACATCAGTGGACTTATTTTATAATTTTATGTTGAAATATTGAAGAAAGTTAGAGATGTTATCAGTGGTACGTCAACAGTGTGACGTCATCATTGGACCGCCATCTGTGGGCAAATTTTTATGACCTAGAATGACATCAGTGGACTTATTTGATGAAAGACTGATTTTATGATTTTAAATTGAAATGTTGAAAAAAATTAAAGATGTTTAAAGTTGACCCGTCAGCAGTTAACCTTGACCTCGGATTGATTTCATGATTTTGAATTGAAATATCGTCATCTTGGCCTTCTACACCCCCCCCCCCGAGTGCGCCAATGTATTGATTTTTTTCAAATCTTCTTGTTCGCTTTGTTTGAGGCATTTTTTATTTTTTACACCTCTCATTGAATTCTTTTATGTTTTAAAAACGATAATTTGAAGTTCTGGCCCATTTTTAAAAAGAAGAAGAGATGCGTGCAAGTATCATGGCATGACGATTTGTAGCAAAAATACGAAAAGTGTTCAAATTTTGAGTTTGGAAAGTCAGCAGAGAATCAGACGCTGTGGATTCAAAATAGTTACAAAATTATTTCAAATTGATGTGATAAAACATCATCTCTACAATTCAATCTTTTAAATTTATAAAATCAACTCAAAGTTTAAAAACCGTTAATAAGGAGGAAAAAATTGTTTAAAGTTTTTTCCAAAAATGTTACGGGAGCTTCTCCAATTTTAAAATACGTTGAAAATTATCTTTTTAAGTGCCCTTAAAAAATTTACTATGGTGAGTAAAATTTGGGCGATTCCAGTCCCAAATTTGAAACTCTTTCTCTTTTTTTTTGAATTAATGTCGAAAGATTTTTATAGAATTTTTTGACTTATTGGAAGAAATTTTGGCAGGGCTGACACGTATAAAATGTATGATGCACGTGCAGTTTACTACACGCTTCGAATATGCAATATAGTACAGCTTCAAATTATACGTGTTTGTAAGTACTGTGCATATAATTTGTATAATTGGAGTTGGACCAAAATCTGATAAAAAATTTACAGTTTAATGATGATTATAATTGCTGAGGGGTCGAGAGTGGGATGGAAATGAAAATATGAAAATGAATCATAAAATTATCAACTATTTAATTATGAAATTGTAGTTTTTAACAATTTATTGTGACTTTGCGCTTAATATTGGAATAACTTTTTATATATTTTGTTGTATTTTTCGTATTTATACGTGTAGGATACCACTGCTAATTATTTTTTGCAGCACGATAAATTCTTTATTATTTTAATGACATTTCGAATTTTTCTAAAATTTGATAAAGCACCCAAGTAAATTTAAAATTCTTGTGGATATAGTTCAGAATTTAATACATTTATAATAGATATATCGATATTTCAAGCTGAACGATTAATTATAATTTTGGTTCCGTCCTTTTAACGATTATCGAAATGAATTTATCGCATCGTCCAATCGGTCTGGAACCTCTAGAGATTTATTAATTTTTTCCAGCCTTTTTAAACCGTAGTTAAGCTAAGCTCTAAGCTAATGGTTGGTGATGATGAAATTCCATAGTCCTTTATTTTTATTTCAGATTTAAGTATCCAACTTGACCTCAAAACGTATCTATTTAGCATTGAAAAATTTTTTGTACCGTTGTCGTATGAAAATTATCTTCTTTTCAAGTTCAAGAATTTTTTAGAAAAAAATGTATGAATATAGGTGTCTACATTTTCGATAAAAACTAAATCTATGGGGTAATAAATGATGAGATAATAATATATAGTGGCATTATAACAATTTCAAACTATCGGGGTCATCGCCACTGATTTGTAACTTTATTCGCAGGATTTCCAAGTATTTCGATTTTGCGTGAAAGCTACGATTTTTCATAATTTGTCAGCTATGTAAAAAAAAAGATAACACGAGGAAAAAAGCTTTTGTTTAATGAGTTCAACGACTTGAAATAGCTGTAACACCTTCATTTCGATTGTAATTTCTCAAAAAAAAAATTAGTTCCTCGGTATTTTAAAAAATTGAGCATTTGGTATAATTTTTATAGCTTTCTAAATGCAGAAGATCGTCATTAAGATTTTTTCTGCGAGTTATAAATTTTAAATTTTTCATCAAACCTATTCGACGTTGTTTCGAAACTTTTTTCTAATTCCACTACGCTTTTTAACACCCCCTCCCACACCCCTGAGTTCAATTTTGAAACGATCTATTGTTTAGCCGCTCTAATTTCTTAAAATAATGTGCATACATTAAAGAATAATATTAATTACGAATGTAATACGATGCTAAAAATACCTATTTTCTTCTTGCTGTTCCATAAAAATTTCTTTGAATTTTGAAACTTATTTGTTGAAAAATTTCACTACCAATCCGTTCTCGTTATTCGCGAATTTAAGGTATTACCGTATTTTTTCAAGACTGTTAAAATTAAAATGAAGTGCCTACTTCACGCCTAAAAATATACTTCGTCAAAATTTTTGAAAGAAAAAATTTACAAATGTGACGTCACTGTAACCAACTGCGAATGAAACTGAAACGAATAGTTACCATTGGTAGGGGGATTTTAAGCCAGCATACACTAATTTCTTAGCTAATTGTAACTGTTAATGATGAACGTTTTGTTTCGGAATAAATTTAGTCATTAGCCGAATTGTATACCTACAAATTTCAAATGTAAACATGGTTTATTTTTCTCAAATAACCGATTCGTTCAAAATGTCATTAGTGAGTTTTTTTTTAATGGAAAATGTATTCATGAAAATTTAAATTATGAAGCTTGAGGAAAATCAGTTACGAGTAAGAAAATACGTTCTGAATTTTTTTTTGTGTGTTTTATCCACCAGAAGTCTTCTCTATTCAATATATAAGGTATGAATTATCGTCGTCAGGACCTTACGAAGTCCGATAGCGAAACTGGATTTATATTCGTATTCAGGAGGTTTACCTCATGCGAAAATGACATTGATATCAACAATCTGTCTGTACAATTTAAAAATTGGGTTTGGAAATGAAACTCCTTGATTAGGGCTCCTAGGAAAATTCGATGGTAAAACCAACTTCATATTCGTATTCAGAATTTTCAACTTAAGAGAGAACCACACTTTTAACAACCTACCAATAACCCACAAATTAGGGCTGGAGGTGCAATTTTCAGACGCTTGGGGGCTCAATAAATTTATCACTGCGAGAAACAAGCACAAAAAAAAAGAAAATTTGATCAAAAAACTATATTTTAAGGGGTTGTGAGGGGATGCAAGGAAACTGAAAAGTCGAAACTTCCAAAAGACGCATCCAGGACCTATACCGAATCTACATACCGAATTTCAACTTCCTAGTTCAATTTTTAGGAGAATTGTACGAGGAACAAATTCCAAAAACAAGAAAAACCTACTAAGAAATTGCATTTTGAGATGCAAGGGGCAGTAATGGATCTAAAAAATCAAAACTCCCATCATAAAGCACACATCTACGGCTTCTATCAAGTCTGTATACCAAATTTCAACATCCTAGCTGAATTTGGAGAGGAGAGAGGGGAGGGGCAGCCCTTTTTCAAGATCAAAAGTGGGGAAACCATCGTATCTCCCTTCCTAATTGACCTACGAGGCTGATTTTTGGATATGTTATATAACTTTGGAGTGTCTAACGATTGGTTCAAAAGTAAATATTTTTTTGATTTTACTCCCTCTGCACCCCCTCCCGCAAATTTGAGCATTAATGAATTTAAACCCGAGATCAACTACATTCCAAAATATCGAATACGCAATCAATCTAAGTTTGTTTCCCAAATTTGATCGATTTTGGTCCGTAAAAATAAATCTATAACATGAATAAAGTAATGGCTTTTTCTAGGAAGCATTTAAGATCACTCCTCCCACCCTTCGGAGTTCATAATACCGTTACATCTGCCCCCACCTCCACCTGCGCTTCCATCAACCCTCAAAAAGGAGTCTCTACCTCTGGGAATAATAGGCCTTGTAAGTGAAAACTTTACGAATTGAAGTATATGAAAAGGACCAAAAATGATTAGTGATTTTTACTCAAAGCAGGTCAAACATTCATAAAATTTCAATATGCATATGTTATTCCATCATTTAAATGAAATGAACTACTTTTAAACGTTATTTTAGGTGATCAACTGCGATGAAAATTTCAGTGATAAGCTACTAGACTTTTTGAATTTTGAGCTTCAAAAATTAAAATCAAAAAAATTTATGAGTCAATGTTGTTAACGAACATATCCATTGATGAAGGGGTATTCGAGGAATTTTTTAACACAAAGCTCGTTTTTTCAAGTATAGAACCGTCAACTAAGTAGCATCATTTTACTGAAAAATTCTCACTAGAGTTTACCATAGTATCCTATGTGGAACTCCATCAGAAAAAGAGAATCTTGGGACACGAATTGATCCATATTAACTTATTTTTCAAGGCTCAAATTTTGGTGATCTTAGTTCTAGACCTAAATGATAAATTTTCATTGAGTTTTGGAAAAAATTGGGAAAATTTTAATCGAATGCCCCTAATTCGTACTCAAATACACATTTTCGAAGAAAAAAATTCTTGTAGTCTGCTTCGGTTCGTTGGCGCGGCGATATAAAAATTTCTTCTGTTTGTTCTCCTCCCAGCATGGGCCCTAAAGCTCTAAAAAAATTCGTGTACCTAGGTAGACCCTTGTCTATGCCTCAACTACACGTTGGCATGAAGTTAGAAATTATTCGGACTGAAACACACCTTAAAATGGAATTCATTTTTTCATTGAAAACAGGATTTTTTGGCCATTGTAAAAGGTGTTGGTTTTTGGATTCAAAATCATTTTCTAGGTCGTTAGTTTATTCCAAAGTTTTTGGACAGGAGCATTTCACTGTTCTTAATTCGAGATACAAGGGGGTAGGGGATGCTATCCTTTTTCATACTTCTGAAACTACAAGTATTTCGTAATTCCCTCTTCAGTCCCTTCCGCATCATTGGAAAATTGATAGTTTTAATTCTGTAGTAATAGTTATATCTATTTTATTACATCACCGTGAAGACAATATACTGGTCCAATCCTTTGATCAAATATTCCAAGTATACGAACATTTTAAATATACGTAGAATAAATAACCATGCGACCGCAATATAGGTACATTGCGAGTATATATGTATATATATGGGCGAACAAACGGCGAAAGTTCAAAGTTCCTTTATTAGGTTGCTAAAATTACAGTAGGTAGGTAGGTAGTAGGTAGATATATAGGCGGATCGTTGTGTAGGGCTAAATAATAATTTTTCATTCGAAAATCATTTAGCTCGAGAATATATATATAGAAGAATGGGTATTAACTAAACGGACGAAGAAAGGCGAAGGGGGAATTTTAAACGTGATAAATAACCGTTAATTATAACATTAGAGCGTTATAACGTCGCTTGGAGGTGTACACATTGAATGGCGTGCATCAACACGAAACCACTATACAATATTACCGAACCCTTATGTGTTTAAGGGATGACAACGTAGTAGATAGTATATAACGTACAAGTGTATTCTTCCGATTTTTTTTTTTTTTTTTGTAGTACGGCGTGGTACTGACGGTATTTCCACGTTCCACCCTACTGCTAGTAAATCCATAAGTATGATAATGATACAACAAGCGATTCATTCGAATGAAAGCAAAAGTGAACCGATAATACGAAATGTTTGAATTACAAAATCAATGCGAGGAGGTCGTCAACTCGCCGTAGCCAGCAGGGTACATTGGGAATAGGGTTACTTAAAATATTTCGTCGCTCGGTTGAAGAATTGACATTATCAATGAAGCCTGTCACGAAGGTTGTTGTACTTTGAAGAGGATTTACCCGATTCTCGCGTTAATATAATTTGTCGCCGTCAAAAGTATTCTACAGGGATACTTACCCCTTTAATATCTTCAGATGTCTAAGGGAGTTTATTCAGCCTTGACCCGGTTCCTTTTCTGCAGGGTTTTTCTCTCTTTGTAGTTAATTAGTCGAATACTTTGTTGTATTATTTCTGTAATAACGCGATCACTATTACACGATTAATTTAAAAAAAAAAAAAATAATAATAATTATAAAAAAATACATTAATTATCGAATGATTTGCCAGCCATTAGAGTAATTATTTTTACGCATCGGGTACCGGATGACATTAAAAATGCATCTTGTTTGCGCATGATTAGTTCGCGATAATGAAACTGCTGTGTTTTGTATTTTAGTCTTTGAACGATCATTCCAATCCAACTCTCTCCTACCATCATCATCACTTCATCAGTGAAATTAATCTACCCAAGTTAGATGTTTTAATACCTGAACGTCACTATGGGGAATTGATAGTACAAGTATTTTTACGCGGTTCGTAATATATCTTCAGTTTCAATTTCACATTCTTTGATGTTGTTTTCATTTTGGTACCTAACTATAGCTATACCACTTTGTGGATGCTGACGATGAAATACGTAGGTAGCTGTCTATTTAAGATGTGTGGCATACGGAAGAACGGTTGTGAATTGATCTTGTGATGATTGTGAAGCCGCAATTAAGTGTTAATTGTCGACCGATGCGAGATGGGAAAGTCTATTCTGTGCCCTAAATGACATTCATAGTGAATATTACGTATACCGATAATATTATGGTTTGTTGATGCTGAAAAATATTCTTTTTATACCAATTCGAAATCTATTTTAGGAAAAATAGGTTCGAATTATCATATTAGAATCTACTCGACATCGTCGCGACAATAAGACGCCTAATAAAATAGTATACTCACTGTACGAGGAAATGTCTCCTCTTTTTTTGTACGATTTCAACATGAAGATTATCTTTATTGTTTGAATGTTGTTTCATAAATAATTATCGCATGTTTGACACTGATTTCCATAAAAAGTGGTGATTAGTTAGACAACGACCGACGTTGTTTTTGGACTGATTAGCCAAGTTTTATCTGCACTAAATCCATAATGTCGAGGAAAACCATAGGCTATTATAGACTATTGACCTGTGGTAGATGATAAGGGGAGTTCAGTGAAATCCCTTTTCAGATTTGGGGGAACGTTTAGTCCATTTTTGGGTATGTCAGACATTGCTTTAATTTTATTATTTTTTAATCCCAAGACTGAAATTGTTCAATTGGCTCGAAATGGACTAAAATCATTCAGAGACTGTGGGCGGATAACAATGTTGAATTTGCCTCCGAGCAATTTCGGACTGAACATCCTTTACCGAAGTTTTAGCCCCCCCCCCCACTGATTTTTAAGGGTAAGGAGGAAAGTGGCTTCAAGTGAAAATCACATATTAATTTTTTTTAAGATGCTAATCGATCGATTTGCGCATTTTTTTGATATTTTGTAAGCATATTTAAGGGGCATCTCTGAAAAAATCAACACCCCCCCCCCCCCCCGAAATTGCGTCCCACCAAATATCCTTTTGAAAGTTTTATTAATTTTTTTTAGTATATATAATGGCTTCGTACAACTTTCTTTTCAAAACCCTACATGATCCTTCAGCTGCCTTCAGAACCATCTCTAAACCTTTCATGATCATTCAACAGCCTTCAGAACCATCTCAGAACCTTTAAAACCATTCATGACCGTTCAACGGCCCTCAGAATCATCACAGAATTTTCACAACCTTTTCAAAACCCTTCATGATCGTTCAACAGCCTTCAGAACCATCTCAGAACCTTCAGAATCCTTTTCAAAATACTTCACGATCCTTCAACACCCTTCAGAACTATCTCAGAATATTAACAATACTTTTCAAAACCCTACATGATCCTTCAGCTGCCTTCAGAACCATCTCTAAGCCTTAAAAATCTTATCAAATTCCTTCATGAACCTTAAACACCCGTCAGAATCATCTCAGAACTTATACACCCTCTTTCAAAACCTTTCATGAACCTTCAACATCCGCCAGAACCATCTTAAAATTTTCATAACCTTTTTAAAAACCCTTCATGATCTTTCAACGCCCATCACAACCATCTCACAACCCTTTTCAAAAACTTGGATAATCCTTCAATATCCTTCAGAACCTTCACAACCGCTTTCAAAAATCTTCATGATCGTTCAATACTTTCAAAACCCATTCAGTGCCTTCACAACCCTCTTCAAAAACCTTGACGATCCTTTAATAGACTTCGGAACCTCTTCAAAACCTTCACAATCCTTTTCAAAAGCCTTCAGAATACTTTCAGTACCTTTATAATGCTTCTCAAAAACATTCATGTTCCTTCAATAGTTTTCAGTACCTTTACAATACTTCTCAAAAACCTTCATGATCCTTCAATAGCCTTCAGATACTTTTCAAGAACCGTAACAATCCTTCTTCAGTCATCAGGACACCACCAAAAACTTTTATAGGCCCTTACAAGCCTTCAAACCCCCTTCAGGAGAATTCACAATACCTTTTAATAATCTTTAAAGCTCTTTCAACGCCTATCAGAACCCTTTCAGAATCTTCACAACCCTTTTTCAAAAGCCTTCATGATCCTTCAGTTGTCCTCAGAAACCTTTCAAGAGTCATAACAACCTTCACTAGTTTTCATAACTCTACCAAGAACCTTGAAACTCTTCGAGAGCCTTCACACTACCTATCAAGAGGCTTCAAAACTCTTTCAACGCCTGTCAGAACTCTTTCAGATCTATTACAACTATTTTCTAAAACCTTCATGCTCCTTCAAAAGCCTTCTGAACATTTTCAAGAGATTTCACAGCCCTTCAACAGCCATCAGAACCCTTTTCAACTGCCGACACAACTCTTCAATAGCCTTCAAAACCCTTTTAAGAACCTTAACAACCCTTCACTAGTCTTCAAAACTCTATCAAGAACGTTAATAACCCCTCAGGAGCATTGAAACCCTTCGAGAGCCTTCAGAACTCCTTCAGAGATCATGTTTCTAACGATTTAAAATTTTCTGAAAACAACGAAAAAAAATTTGAAAAATCCGAAAATTTTGCGAAAACTTGAGGAAAACTGTGAAAAACGTTTGAAAACTGAACAAAATCTTGGTAGTTAATAACAATATTGAACGTTTTCTGTATCCCAAAACTTGAAATTCTTAATTCTAAAAACATTTTTTGGGCTGGATTACAATGGATATTCAAAAATTCTCTTTTACGTAACGATTTTTCGGGAAGAACACGCATAAATAAATCCTTATTAAACGTTAACGAATAAAAATTCACCTATTCTTGATGAATTTTTTACGCTGAATTTAAATAAACCTTCGAAATCTCTCTACTACGCAGTAATTCTATGAGAAAAGAATAATTTTGTGTAAAATAGCTGAAATAGCCAATATCAAAGTAGGCGATTTTGGAACTATTTTTCATGTTGATTTCGAATCTGAGATCGACATTTCTTTACGATGCAGTGACATTTTGCCATAAAAAGTGCAAATGATTCAAATGTTTTCGCTTCTTCAATACTTAATCTTACTTAATTTTGTTTCTAGAATGAAAGAATGAAATTTGACATAATGATGTAAGAAAGTTTTCGAAATGCTCTTTCGTGAAGTGATTTTTTGGTGCAAAATTTTGACTGATATCATGACACCTTCCTCCCCTCCTCTTGGGCTTCCACATACCTATGTCAGAACGTTACACTTTTCACCAACTGACTTTCTGCTTGCCTAAGATGTATTCGATTTATCCCATCTCAAACTCAGAATTATTGTTCCTGGTTTTTAGGTTTCATTTTTTTTGGGAGTCTAAATTCAATGTGAGAGCATTGTCTTATTATTCAAATTCAGATTCCGTGACAAGATGGGTTTCTTATTTTCCACTTGCAATTCAATGTCGTTATCAATGAATCAAAAAAATTGCAATATTTCAAATCTACAGTTCGATTTTAAACTACTTCTTTCAATTTCGTTATTTCAACAATCTGGGTTCATCTTGTTTATGCGATAAAACGAAATGAATTGAGCATTCTGAAATATTCGAGTTATCTGTCGGATGACTCATTAATTACGATAGAAGAACCATCGATGAACGATTCCTTTTTATACAGACTTGTTGTTGATAATGAATCTCTCGTAAATTATAATTTCACTTCCATTTCGAAAAAAATTAATAAAAAAAATAAAAAATGAATCATTCATGATGCCAAACTGCATACTTTACTGAAAGTGTACGTACATATGTAATTTGAAATCTTGTAAGTTTAAACTCGAATCGACTGAATCAGCATCTGATAGCTGTCCGGTGTCCATATCCTCGTAGTATGAATATTCGAGGTCGAACATTTTCACAACGTCACTGAACTTGGTATTATATTTTTATTAGAACATCGAATTTGTTACGAGTACAAGTACATGGGCACGAGTATGACGTAAGATTCCAGATGAATACCGGTGTGCATTAATTGAAGAGGTTAAGTGAAGTCAAGGACTGCGGAAGGAGTAATTTAAAATCGTTCTAATTTTTGAATAAGATGATGATGGAATGGAAGAGTAATCTCTCTTTTCCTATGTATCATCAACATCTGGAGATTATAAAATTATGTACATTTGTATGATTATAAAAGAAAATACATAACTGCTACGTATGTACCATTAAAAAAATATTAATTGAATCGTGTCACGTACAGAAATTTTAAATAATTTTTCAACATGGTTGGTACTTCAGTTATTTGTTTACTCGTATGTGTTGTTTTTTTTTCGGTGAAAATATCGATCATATGATGGTATTTTTGTTTTTTTTTTTGACACCTTTACGTCTATCATACGTAGGTTTTGGACATTTCCAGGTTAAGGTTTCATTCATCCCCCGCACAAGTAGTCCTTTCTGTACATTGAATAGCCCTTCATTTGAACGACCATCGAAAACTTTCTACTCGAAAGTATTTACTTTCGAAGTAGTTTTTACTTAAAGATAACCCGAACGGGCAGCTTTGCTCTTGAAAAATACCCATATTGACTGTTGCTTTACTGCTGGTAATTCTGCGCATATGTAATTGCGCTTTGTAGTGGTACATTTGGCTGCGATTATTCTAATTGACACGATAAGAATGGAAATACTCGTATCGGCCTTCAAAGTCACGTTATTATTCGACTCGACGAATGCCTAAGCCTATGCCTATACTTGAAACCATATCAACGTCAACGACCATCATCAAAAAGTATTATGGGTTTAAATAGATAGGTATGTAAAAGAGGAAGCGATTTTTCAGATATGACAGGAACCAGTTCCATCTGGATTTTGTGTGTAGTATGGGACGATAAGCGATGAGTATTATCGTTAAATAGATATTTCAAACGAGCTTCCTTAAATAATTACTACACTTCATGCTTCTTCGTCTTTTGTGCAAAATAAAAATTAAGCCTTTCGTAGAAGTACCATTAATGTTTCCTTTCATTATTCTTATTTCTATATTCTGCGAATCGATTCATACCTATTTACGGTCAATATTTTTGCCCAAAATTGTCCGCATCGGTCGTATTGATTGGAAAAGAAATCGAATACTATGTAATTGTATACGATATACCGAGTAGACTTACCTGTGCTGTAGTTTGCGGTTAGAATATCCCATCCCCTAAATATGAATCGAATAAATCGAAAAGTTTGGACAGAATGCGTGTCTAGTGGTCTCATTCACTTGTATGCGATGAACAAGCGAGGTAAACGAGGAATGATTGGTGTCTTTTTTTGGCCCAGCTAAGCTTTCGCTATTGCATTCGAACATATTTTAAACAACAAGGGGATTTTTTTCTAGCGTGATTAATTGCGTATTCTGAACCGCTTTACGTATTACACAGGGGTGTTTTTTTTTCCTCTTTTGTAAATCCCAACTATTGCTGTCAATGGTGTTTTTATTTGGTGGGTTTAGTATGTACGTTTTAGGTATTTTTTCTTCATTATTTTTTGTAATAACGTAATTTTACAGTTTGAAATGATTTATTGTTAGTTTTTAAAATGTTGTTTTAATCGGTATCGGTTTAATGATTTATATGAATTTTCTTTTCTTTTTTTTTTTGGAAAGTGAGGGTAGGGGTTCTTGTGGTGTGAAAAGTACTTTTTTCGGGGGTCCTGGTTCACAAAAATGTAATAAAAAGTAGATATTTGCATTTTGCATACTCAGGCAAACGAGTTAAAAATTTTGAAAAAGTGTATTTTTTCCTAATACTAAAATTGGTAAGTTTTGTGGAGAGGGGGGGGGGGGTTGTATAATTTTTCTCTTAAATTTTTTGCCACTTTTTCCGTTAGATGAATGAAAGTAGGGAGAGAGAAGGTGGGGTGTTTGTTAAACCCCACGCGATGTCCCTGGCTCATGCCACATGATAATGACTGAAATCAGACTTCAAGAGGTTTAGTTCAAAAAATCTTTTCGATTTCCTCTCAATGGCCGTCATTTTGGCGGTATTTCTCCAGGAAGGTTATGGATAGTACTTGCGATTTTCGAACAATTTCGATTTTTTATCAAATGGCTCAATACTTAAGACTCTAATTTCAGGATTAGTTGACCATAGAGTAAGTCTACTGGCGCAGTTTCGTAAAAAATTGAAAAGTCCGTTCAAAATGAATGATCGAAAGCTCAAAGTTCAACTTTCGAAAAGAAAGCTCCATTTTTCGAAATAAACGCGAACATTGAAAGGTCTATTAAAAATTTTGAAAAAATTACCTTAAAGAAACCTTTATGTACCTACTTGTTTCAATCAGATAATTTCTAAATTGTGATCTTAAAAACCCTAGGGAGTAAAGCAGGGGTTCCTAAATTTGGTTAAAAATTAAAAAAATTAAGTGATACATTGCTTTTAATTAATTTAAAGACACTGAGTTCGAATATCGGCTAATTTTTTTAATCCCACCCCTTTAAACACTCAATCAGCCTCCTCAATATGGTCAAAATTCAAAAAAATTGAAAAAATTAATTCGTTGAGATCGGATATGCCGTTTGCAGGTTTTCCAAAAAAGGCAACATTTTTCCCACACTAGACCATACCCCTCTCTCCCTCCCCACTCACTTGACTGCAGAATTTGGGCTGAAGTGATGAAGTTTGAAGTTTCCTTCACTACACAATTACAAAAAAATTTTGAACAAAATAAAAAGATTGAGGTTGAATTTGCGTCTTTTTGACATGGAATGAGCGTGTAGGAAAAATTTTTCCACCGTTAAAAAAATGTAAAATTTATTTTAAAACTTAAACTAATAGTAATTGTACAGTATCCATTTAAAAATTATTAAATTTGAAAAATTTCAACAACCATTGTATAATACCGTTAAAAAAACTTCACTTTGGTAGGATCGTTAACTAATCCAGAGAACAGGACAATTTTAGTGTTATGATTATAGATAAAAAACATGAAAGGTCTGTTGACGTAAAATTGTACAGAACTAGTTGAAGATTGATTGAAATGATCCGGAAAATATATATCTTCCAACTTTATCTTTTGCGAAGGTATCTGATTATAGCTTTGCGTACGATGCACACGTGGCAAAAAGAAATCACCCAGGGATAATTGAGCCCCTACGGTCTGATAAGATATCGATAATTGTAAACTTGTCGCCATTTTGTCAACGACTATTTGCGAAAAGATACTCGTAACGCCGAATTTTTGTATGTACGAATTTATAACACTGGCCCATTTAAATTTTAAACTAGGAATTTTTAATTCTACGTGAGCGAATGAGCTGTACAACTTGCTAACGATGTTTTTAAAATGTTTTTCGTCGAATTCACTTACTAAATGGGTTAAAGAGTTACCTTCGTAGGGAAGAATTACGTAGAAGGCGAAGTGACGATTTTCGTAAGGTATTGATATTGCTTCGAATTTCAACTTATCGTCCTTTAAGTAAGGTAATTCTCTTCTAAGACTGAGTACTTTTATTGGAATGATGCGATTTCCTGTGTTGAATGTGTCTCTATAAGAATGAAATCGTGATTGTATTGAATATGCGAGCAGGTAATGAAAAAGATGGAAGAATATTACTCGAGAGGTAGATTTATTTGAACTCCTTTCCAAGATTCGTGAAAATATATCGGGCTCGATACGATCAACTTCATTACTTGAGCTAATTCTGCTTTTAGTACGCTTGGATCTTTGGTGGTAGGGCCAATCCATCTGTGAACCAAGAGATAATTATTATCGTTCAACAGTTTCCTTCTGGTAAGGGTAAGGGCAGGGGTAGAGAAGGGTGAAGAGGACAGAGGGCTTTTCGGAGATTTATACTTACGCATGAACTAACTCTGTGACGATATCTTTATCTGAAATATTGGTATTGTTCAGTTTTTCTGGAAAGAACACTTTCCAGTCTTTCAACTGTAATCCATCTTTCCACGAAAGACGTCCGCTGGCATAATCTTCGCTCGAATGTCGATGTACGTAATCTAATAATTTCTTAATGATTTTTTGAGCCTTCATTGTCCTGCAAAAGTCGCCCTATGTTCACATGATTATTTACACTTAGCCATGTATGTACCATACTACCCAGATCTACCTAATATCTTATTCTTGAATGTATGTTCACAGGGTGCTGTGTATTAGGTCATAAAAGTCAAGGAAGGCCATGAAATTTGTCAAAAACATTCCGTTAAAATTACAAGAAATGCACAGGTAAGTGAACCCTCGTTGTTATTATTTCTCAAATACTGATTGGAGCAGAAAGGCACAGATGGCTAATAAAACCAGGAAGCGTATGATGTTGTTGTGTGCCCATACGTGGATCACACAATGGTCCCGATGGAGACCACGCATTGGTCATTGACTGATTTTACATTCAAAATTTCGTTTTTAGCCTGATTTTCTGTCATATGGAATATTCTGGTCAAAATTCAACTATATCTAAATTTAGGAAAGGAGGTGCTAAGGAACTGGGCCAATCGAAAGACAATCCAATGTTGTATAACACATCCAAAAATCAGTCTTTCAAGTCAATTAGAAGCAAAGATATGAGGGTTTACCCTTCTTGACCTTGGAAAAGAGATATTCCTCTCCTTTTTCCCTTCCAAACCGAGATCTTTAAATTTCTTTTTTTGAATAGTTTTTTTTTTTTCATTAATTCATGCACTTCGAACAAAAATTTGTTGATACTTTTCTAAAATTCTTTCAGTTTTTCACATTGTTCAATTTTAAAATGATATTTCGAACGATTCCTTTCATGATTTTATGCCTAAAAAGTAGAATACTTCATGATATATTTGTTATTTTTTTCGCCTTTTGAAAAGTTTTTTCGTTATTTGAAGATTTTTTCCAGTTTTGAGTTAAAATTTTGAACTTTTCTCTCCATTTTACTATTTGAAGAATTTTTTGGTTTTTTGCATTTTTTGTAGTGTTAACCAACGTTCTGATTGATTTTTTCACAATTTGCATCCAAAATTCACAAAATAAATGCTTTTCCAAGTTTTTAATCGATGAAATGACATTTTGAATTTTTTTTCGCTTTAGTGGTGGGATGATTTTTTTTTCAATGTTTTTTTTCGACTTTTCAAGTGTTTTGAAGTGTGAAATAATATTTTGAATGATTTTTTTTCATAATTTTAAACATTTTTTGAAGATTTTTTTCGTTTTTGGTATTTTTTGAACTGTTAAATGACCTTTTAAATAATTTTTCACCATTTAATACGTTTTATTAAACTTCTTTTTTTCCCGTTTTTAACATGTTTGAAATATAAAATAACATTTTGAAGAATTTTTTTCATAATTCTTCTCTTCAAAATTGAGATATTGATGCTTTTTGAAAATTTTTTTCAGTTTCTTGGGTTTTTTGAAATGTAAAATGATATTTTGAACGATTTCTTTTTCAATCTTTAAAGGCTCTTGAATTATAAAATGATATTTTTATCAATTCTTTCACGCTATGCAGCTCTAAAATGTAAAATTTATGTTTCTTGAAAAGTTTTTTCATATTTGTGAAGATCTTTTCAGTTTTTTGCGGTGTTTGAAATGTAAAATCATATTTTAATTCATTTTTTTCTCGATTTTACGTCCTTTGAATGTAGAGTAGTTCAACGACTTTTGAACAGTCTCTATTTTTCTTCATCTTTGCAGCTTTTAAGCGTTTTCAAAATCAGTGGCGTAAAAGTAGCAAGGGATGGTGTATGTTTGTACCCTCCCTTCCCCAACATTATTTTTTCAAATAAAAAATCATTTTTACATGCGAAAAAACTATTAAATTCAGCGTTTAGTGCTTAGAAATATTTCAAAATACTCATTTTCTGACCTTTGACCGTCAAAATTTTGCGAAATTTTCGCCTTTTTCTTGTTCAAGCTGTGTATATTTTAATTTCTAAAAAAAATAATTCAGTAAATTCCTCTCCCCCTTCTCTTCAGAACTCGATAGTTGTTACGTCATTGTTCAAAATTATGCTTGAATTCAAGTATTATTCCCTTGGGCATCGTTTACTTAGATTGTGAACTATTATGATCGACGATTTTTCCAAAAAGTCTTCCCTTCCCGTGGTTTATACTTATGAACGAAATTTATCTGTGGTTTTTTGCCCTCATCATCGAAAAAAATTCAAAATATTGTGAGGAAATCGATGTAAAATCGAAATTACTATGGGGAAAAACTATGCTCGTATATTTAATATGTTTCGAGCCCTAGTTTCTTTCATTTCTTAAGTCAAGCTCCACGTATTAAAGAGTACGAGTATAAACAAAATACCCGCGTACAGTAAATACCTAACAGGACTCACTCGATATTTCTGGGTACTTCGAGCATATTACAAATTTCCATTCTGGATAATCCGTGACTTCGAATGGCCACCAATACGACCAATTCGTAAATATTAATGGGCGAAAAAACGATATTTTCTTTGCCATCGGTTTCTCGAGTTAATAGCCTATTTAGGCGGATCATAAAACGTAACAGACTATTTTGAACCACCTGTACAGTGCACACGTTTTCAAACAACCATCCAAATTCAATATCATGGTTTTGAAAAAATTATAAGATTCAACTTACCGGTAATAAATACGTTTCTTTAATATTCTCGTGCGAATTTATTTGCCCATTGATGACGTTCGTATACCATACACATACGAACAGTAAACAGCACACAATCATATTGAATCTCGTGGAAAATGAATTTTTAATCAGCCCCCTTTTTACTGCGGTTCATCTCCCAACATCCTCGAATACGTACTGCGATCTGTATATACGTGAAATCTTTGCCCTAAGAACGATAAACATTTACGATAAACGAGTACACGGTATATAGGCAGTTTAAATGTTTGATTATTTTTGTTTTTTTTTTTCTTGTAAAATTTTTACCGTACCTTGCTCGAGATGTTGTGAAAACGAAGGTGACGAGAAGATGGTTTAGGCTTTGAAAAATTAATGCTGTATCTGCTTTTTTCCATGAATACTAAATTTTATTTTGAGATAAGCATCTAGTACGTTTTTAAATTGAAATTTTGAAATATGGGTCAAGTAGTTGGGTAATTTCAACTAACCTGTGTTTTGAAAGATTATAAGTAGATGTATGGGGTAAAAATGGTACGATTTGATGGGTTTAAAAATTATTTATCGTGATACGAGTACTTGTGTAAGTTTTAATGCGATTATCTATGTAGATCGAGATGTTAATTTTGGTAGTTTTTTTTTTATCTGCGCGAAGATATCTTATCGAAGATTTTGTCTATTTTATAATTTAGATTTTTAATTGTCGGTTAGATGAAAATTAAGTATTAAAAACTATCGAAATTTGAAGATGTATTTCTCAGAATATTTCATTAAAAAGAAATTAATAATAATCTCAAAGCAAAAATAGTCATCTAAGTTTATTTAATAAATGAATCTATTAATTACATAGGTACAAGGTTGAGGTCGGATCTCGAGATCGCAAGAGTGAAATAAGTCTTGAAAAATCGAATGAAAAAAAAAAAAATAAGAACCAGAAATCATTCCATAGTTTAAATGGTGAATAAATCGGCTCGGTGTAATATCTTGATTTTTTTCAACGCTTGTGGATCTATTCAACTTCGCTAAAAGAATAATTTTAATGCTAATTGATTTATAATAAAAAACAGGAAAATGTCCATGTGCTGTTTACTTACCTAAGTGAAAATAATGTCTTTACCGATCATAATAAACCATACAGTTATAATTACGACATCTCGGATAAACCAAAATTCGAAGTGAGGACATTTGAAATGCATTTTTAAAGCGCAAAGTAAGGTTATTTATAATTCGAACAAATGAATACTTCGAAGAAATTGAGTGATTTTGTGTTCTGCTGGATTGGTTACTTGAATAATTTAAAGATAACGAATTTTATCGAGCGATGAATGAAATTAAAATAATATGAGATAAATCAAAAACCACCAACTCAATGGTAATAATTAATGAGCGAGGAGGAAAATTACTATGATTTTAATGCTCTAAAATATTGTTGATATAGTTCACATAACATCGACAACCTTTGAAATAAGCTTGGAGGTTAAATTTTTCGTGGCAGTGTTTGCCAATTTGAAAAATATATGAATATGTTTAGATAGGTATGTAGATAGGTAGACCTGTGTATTTTACGGTTTCAATTTTATATGGTAGTACAGTTCATCATGAGTAATTTTTTCAGCTCTCTTAGAATGAAAACATTTTTTGCCATATCATATTTTATTTTATTTATTTTTTCACTTGAAACTAAAAATCATTTGCAAAGCTCAACGCTGACCAAAACGGGTCAAATTTGGGCAATAGACTTATATGGTTGGTGGATTTGATATTTTTAAGTGAGGATGACCTAAGATCAAAATTTAATTGCACCCAAATTTGGCGGATGTAGTGCTGAGATGCAGAAATGGTAAGAAATTATCTTTTTTAAGTCCAGCGATAGAGAACCAAAAGTTATACAACATGATAAAAAAATCAGCTCCCTAGGTCAATTAGGAGGTGAGGTATGGGGGTAGGGTGAACAAAATCTGTTTTGGAGTCCTAGAACACCATTAAGACTGTTTTTAACAATGTCAAATATTTACTCTTATTTTATGGTTTTTTTTCGAAACTGAAAATCATCATCAGTATATCTCAGTCGCTTACGACCATATTGCGCCTGAAATAACGTGCCATTTATCACGATCCCGTGCCTGTGAACCAGCTCTTATCACAGAGCCCATTCGTGCTTTGAAGATGTCAGATCATCTGGTTCAAGATCATGCTCTCCTTCTTTTACCAGAGGTCTTACCAAAGAGAATGTGTTTTTCAAGATTTCCAACTTCTCTCCTGGTCACATGTGTAATTTTGCCGACGAGCCTCAACCTGCTTCGATGATGAAGCCTAAACATACGAAAGCGTTGACCTTTTCGTATTCGCTCAGAGCTGTAGAAACTGGAAAACACTTGGCGCGATCCAGCACCATGACTTTCGTTATTGATCCATGGCTGACGAGCTCCGCCATTTTCTCTGCGTATGAAGTAATTAAGGTGGTATCATTTGCATGTCTGAGATTGGAGATTCCCAGTCCAATGTTCCAGAGCCCCGCAAATTATGTGCTCTCCATAGATGTTAAATAACTGCGGGGATAATATGCATCCTTGATGCACCCACTGTTCTGTTTGAAAAGCCTCAGAATTCTTCACCATCAACTCTCTCCAGCATTGAATTGAACTCATATAGGGACTCTACCAAATCTACTACATGAGGAGGGACTCTTATTTCTCTTTAAACTGTGAAGAGCTTCTTCCAATTCACGCAGTTAAAGCCTTTGGCGTAATCTATGAAACACATCACTACTGGTATATTGAACTCCCTGCACTTTTCGATGATTTACCGGACATTCATTATCTGTTCCCTTGTGCTTCTTCCTGAAATGAACCCGACTTGTTCAGGGAGAATTTGCCTGTGTAGATCCGCCTTGATCCGGTTGTTTAGGATCCGTAACAAGACTTTGCTGCCGTATGGAATTAAAGCGATTGTTCGATTATTAGGGCATAATCTTGCATCTCCTTTCTTATGCTAGGGAATCGGCACCAATTTACACCATTCAGTGGGCCATTTACGACTCAGCCATATCACAGTGCACAGTTGCCATACTGTTTTGATTCCATTTTCACCAAAAGCCTGCCACAATTCAGCTTCAATACCATTGCAACTAAGTGCTTTATCGCATCCACCACCTCCCTTACTCCATCAAGTAGGATGTTTGGCTCATCTTCGCCTGTCACTTCAGCTGTAAGAACCAGTTAGTTTACTATTCTGGAGTGGACATGCCCTTGGGACAAAATTCAGTTATGCCTAAATTTGTGCGAGGAGGTGTTGAGGGGTGAAATCGCAAAGTTGTTCCTTTATGTGCCAATCGATAGACTATCCAAAGCTCGATAATATACCCAAAAATCAGCCTCCGAGGTCAATTGAAAGGGGAGATATGAGAGTTTTGGCCCTTTTTATAGCAATTCCTCCCCGGTTGCCCCTCCAAATTGATCTGGGAAGTTGAAATTTGGTATATAGACTCAATAAGAACCATAGACTTGCCTTTTGGGGTGTTCAACTTTTCAGGCCCATTTCTCCCACTTACACCCAAGAAAGGTGGTTTTTTCGATCAGTTTTTATATGTTTTGAATTTGTTCCTCGCGTAACTCTCCTTCTAAATTGAGACAGAATGTTGAAATTTTGTACATAGATTTGGTACGGGTCTTATAGATATGCTTTTTTACGATTTCAACTTTTCAGCTCCATTTCACTCCTTTATAGCCCCGAAGAAGTGATTTTTTGATCGTTTTTTCTTATTTTTTGAGTTTCCATCATATCGTCCCTCCAAATTAAGCTATGAAGTTGAAATTTGATATGCAGCTTTAGTAGGGTTTTAGATTTGTTGTATGTTTTTTTTTAGCTTTCCAGCCCGATTGCACTCTTTCATTGCCCTAAAAATGTAGTTTTTTGCTATATTTTTCTTATTTTTTGTGTACGTTCCACGCGTATCGCACTTCCAACTTGATGTAGGGAGAGGTGGTGAAATTTGGGAGGAACATATTGTTTTCAAGATCAAAAGAGGCAGAAGTCCACATATCTCCCCTTCTAATTGACCTAGGAGGCTGATTTTTGGACACGTTAGAAAGAATTTTTACGATTTTGTGCCCCTCAGCACCCCGTTCTCCAAATTTGGATATGACTAAATTTTCACCTCAGATCATTCCCACTCATGTATATCTAATTTGCTGCCAATCTGAGGCTAGTGGCCGAATTCGAGCAATTTTGGTCGATAATGATTTTATCACCGGTAAAAAAAAACTAAAAATACTACATAAATAGAATAAATATATCTGGCACCCTTAAACAATGGTTTTATAAAATTTTCTAGAGCCCTAGAAAATAATTTTTTTATACCAGCCCACTTCGCTTCGTCTGCAGATCCATTGATAGTACATAATAACAGCCTGGGTGGGATTTCAGAATAAGTTTTTCGACCAATTTTACCTCTCAAGCAAGGCATTTGTATAAAAAATTTACTTATAGAAAATATATTATGTGCTTCACTTATACCATATCTACGTGTTACCATACAATCTCGAGGGTACGAAATATAAGTTTATAGAATCTCGTAAAAAATAATTTTTAATAACGAAGACTTACACGAGTAAAATATTGACCACAGTTTTACCTACCGTTTATCATAATATCACGTAAAATACGGTGCACAACTTTACCCTTCTTGAATCCCTGCGGTGTTATAAGTTCTCGTAAAATTTTTCTTTCTTGTTTCGTGTTTCATGTTTTTTTTTTTTCTTATTCACGTATATATGTAAGGTGAAAATATACGTTTTAAAAAACAACTATGTTTATTTATTATGGGTACCTAGCTACCTTGGGTAGGTCTAGGAAGACCTATAATACTTACCTGTTTGTATAAAATTATATATATGTAGTAAGTATTCGAGCAACCATCGTATATTATACTTAAATTCGTGGAAATTGTAAAATAAATCATTTTGAAATTATTACGTCCCCAGAGTATTGTTAAATTTTAAGATGATAGTTTTTTCACTCGATTAAAAAAAAATAATTTTTAAAATGCAGTTTGATGGTAATGAAATGCCATTATAGGAAAGTATGTTAAGCAAATATTTAGTAGAAATATTGAAGAAATGTTGGAAATTGCGACGAAAAATAATTTAGCCTAAAAGATGTATCTTGGAATGAGTTAGAAACTTGATCATTTGTATTTTGAGAATGTTTCGGATTATGTTACTCGTTGATGACCTTATTCGATTTTATTTTTTCTAACTTTTAAAAATATTTCCATTTAAATAATTTTTACACTTATTTGATTAAAGATTGTTTTAGAATTTGACATACTTATACCGATTAATCTCCATTTCAAGTACATGTAGATCGAAATAAAAATAAATAATAGTCTGCTTCTTATTTCCAATTTAAAATCAGTTTTGAAGAATCTCCTCTTCATTTTTCAATCATTATTCCATATCAGTCGCGTGATCATAGACTTGACGTTGAATCATTGTAAGCTGTAAAAATTCACAAAAATTCACAAAATTGAATTAATATTTTGAATTTACTTAAATACTCGGATTTTAAATATTTCCGAAAGAAGGTCTCAATTTGGTCATTTTTTCTAACATGTTTAAGCCTATTGAAAAATTATCTATTGTTTGAAAATTATTCAAAGTGTGAAAGTGTGTTACGCATTCCCTTTCTCTTCCCTGCCAATAAAATAAATATAGTTTTTACACTTTGTAATAAGTAAACAAATCAATTGTATGTTTATTATTGAGACTTGATTTTCTACATCATTATGTGAAAGAACCTCAGGCTGTTATTATGTACTATCAATGGATCTGCAGACGAAGCGAAGTGGGCTGGTATAAAAAAATTATTTTTTAGGGCTCTAGAAAATTTTATAAAACCATTGTTTAAGGGTGCCAGATATATTTATTCTATTTATGTAGTATTTTTAGTTTTTTTTTACCGGTGATAAAATCATTATCGACCAAAATTGCTCGAATTCGGCCACTAGCCTCAGATTGGCAGCAAATTAGATATACATGAGTGGGAATGATCTGAGGTGAAAATTTAGTCATATCCAAATTTGGAGAACGGGGTGCTGAGGGGCACTAAATCGTAAAAATTCTTTCCAACTTGTCCAAAAATCAGCCTCCTAGGTCAATTAGAAGGGGAGATATGTGAACTTCTGCCTCTTTTGATCTTGAAAACAATATGTTCCTCCCCTATCTCCTCTCCATATTGAGCTAGAAAGTTGATATTTAGTATGTAGATTTAATAGGGGCTCTCTATGTGCTTTTTGGGGGTCTTGAATTTTCTATCTCATTGCAACTGCCTTCTACATTTACGTCTTCCCTCCAATAGCTGCGAAAATATAGTTTTTTTTGTGATATTTGCTGTTATTCGAGTTGATCCCAAGCAAATCTGTTCTTCAAATTAGCTACGAGGTGGAAATTTGGTATGTCGATTAAGTAGGGGTCCTATATTGTGCCTTTTGAAGATTTCAACTATTTACTCCACAACACTACTTTTTTTTATCTTCAGCGTAATGGTTATTTAATGAATTTTCAAATTTGGATATGGGTGAGCTAAGTGTGGAAAATTCTGGATCTTGTTAAAAATTAAAATGGTATTTTTTTTCTAAAACGAAAAGTTAGTAGGAGAAAGGGTCAAGTTGGGTAATTTGACGGATAAAAGTTCATTTGAAAGTCGAAATTTCGGAGATAAATGCCAATGATTTTAGTAAGATGTAAAGCCTACCTGGCAGCCTGATCAATAGCCTCGTTACCAGGTATACATGATTAAGGATACATATTTTAGCATTGAACTTGGAGAAGATCACGTCGATTAATGGGCTCGGTAGAGAAAGGATCTTGAATGGATTATTGGTGATGGAGGATTTTGTTTGAGAAGTAGTGTTATGAGAATAGAAAGGGTAGTCAGTTATGAAAGGTAATTGATTCAACGGTGAAAATGGAGACAGCTAATAGAAGTAACTATGGGAATAATAAACTAAAGAAATTTTGGAAATTCTTAAATTAACCCTAAAATTTCGCAAAATTTAATTATATGTATTACAACTTGAACTTACCTATGAACAGCATATTATTTTGGATAAGGAAAAGGGCTCCAATCAGTTAAACAGGTATTAGGTATATCATGTTCATAAGAACCACCATTCCTAATGAAATTAACCAATTAAAACATCCTAATGAGGGTCCATTAGAAGTGCTGCCGGGCACGAAGGTCAATCCAGGTCCTAGTAATACCAAACTAGCATATCCGGGAAAAGCAAAGAGCATTTTGAAAAATATTTTCCTTCAAAATATTCACTTTTCATAGAAAATTAAACTGATACGAACGATTCGAAATGATTTTCCTCTAGCGAATGAATAATTTTTCTTTAGGTCAAGGAATGAAGAATTTTTTCATTAATAAGGAATAATCTTTTTCAAGTGATTAACGTATCATTTTAACCGAATATAAATGTTGAATTGGAACAGACAGCTTAGGAAACTACTTTATCAATTATTTGAACGTTCAAAGGTGTATTTCGATTCGTTTTAAGGTGTTGTAGTCTTGATAGTCGATGAGGATGGACTGTTGAGGGTTTTTAGCCTAATTTTCTATGTCATATTGTCAATGAAAATCAGGCTATTACAGTCTTTCGACCAACGGCGAATGAGTGGGGAAGGTCAACAAAATCCGTTAATTGATAGAGAATCAAAAGTTGTATAACATATCCAAAAATTAACTCCAAAGTCAATAAAGAGGGGAAATGTGGGGGTTTTCCCCTTTTTGATCTTGAAAAAGGGCTGGGAAGTTGAAATTAGATATATTCGTTCAGTTGGAACTCAAGATGTGCCTTTTGGGAGTTTCGACTTCTTAGCTCTATTGTATTCTCTCACAGCCCTAAAAATGTTTTTTTTTTTTTAATAGTTTTCTCATTTTTATTATTTTTTGAGTTAGTTCCCGGCATAACTCCTGTTCAAATTGAGCTAGGAACTTGAAATTATATGTGTACATTAAGTAAGGGCCCTAGATATGCCTTTTGGGGGTCTCAACTTATCAGCCCCATCGTCCTCCCCCTCCAGTCCCAAAAAAGTGGGTTCTCGGTCGTTTTTCTCATTTTTTGAGTTTGTTACTCACATAACTCTCCTCCAAATTGAGTGAGGGACTTGAAATTAACTATGTACATTTATTAGAGGTCTTAGATGTGCTTTTCGGTAGACTCGACTTTTCAGCCCCATTGCACCTCCTCACAGTACTGAATAAGTGGTTTTTGGTCGATTTTTCCAATTTTCAGTGTTAGTCCTTCGCTTAACTCCCCACCAAATTGGGCTAGGAAGTTGAAATCATATGTGTGTCGTCTGTAGGGACCTTTAATGTGCCTTTTGGGGGTTTCGACTTTTTAGCCCCATTGAACCCTGAAGTAGCATCGCAATGTGCTGCTTTTTTTTGGAAATGTGTCCCAATTATAAGTGTGAAGTGGGAAAGGGGGCTGGATGGCCAGTATAAAATTAATATAATTTGTCGAATATCTTTTAGATTTTGAAAAGTGGATTTTTTTCTTCAGATTTCAAACTATAAAAATTTCTGTCATGGTTGTGTCAGATTTTGTTCATTAATTTTTTTTATATAAAACTTGATCTTGATTTTATTTTTATTCATAAGATCATTTTTAATATATATATTTTTTTGCTGTAATATCTGTAAATATGAAGTACCTAGACGCTACTTAGCGTGACATATTCAATCACTTGGAATTTTTAAATGAAAAAAAAAAGTCATTTCAGTAATAATATTACTCATAATAATTATATATTTTTAATAATTTAAAGGAGATTTTAAAATTGTTGCATTTGAAATGGAGGGTGAAATATTGAAAACATTTGAGAACAACAACACTCCTACCAATCAACATATTCATGAAATATTTTAAAATAACAGCGTAAAGATTGAAACTTGGAAAACTTTAGATTATTCATTTTTTTCACCCATTTTCTAAATCAGTCGTAGAGAGATTTCTCGGTCTGAATAAAAAATTCAAACAGTTTTTTGTGGCATTAATCGTACCTGTTGAAATAAAAAATTAGTGAGGGGCTTATTTTTCAAAAAAAAAAATAATAAACATTTTAAGCAGTTACTCACTTTCCATAGTTATACAACCAAACAAAAAATATAAGAAGACCACCCAGAAGTGGCGAAAGCAACCACAACACTTGTTTCCACGCTACCAAATCCATTTTTGATCAAAATTCTATACGAAACTTTGGTATACTTAATGAACAAACAGATATATTTGTTTTGAAGCCAATGAAATATTTAAGAAATTGATTTTGCTAGAAATTAATCGTATATGTGATCTCAGGAATGATATCACGTTCGATAATTGATAGTTGGGGTTGTGGATTTCAAAATCATTTTATCGATCAATTATGATGAATAAAATTAAAAATTGTAAGGCGATAATATGATGATTAGGGATTTGAAAAAAAAATGTTTTTGAATATATATATACATCTATGAGATGGTTCGAAAAATATAGTGGTAGATAAGATACACTCAAAAGATGTATAATGAGTACTTACTTCTTATAAATCATGTAGGTGGCTAAGCTCTGAATTATAAAAAAAAATTGATTTGAAAAATTCAACACTAAGATGTCTAGGGTTTTTTTAAATCTTAACTGAATTTTTTTTTAATTAAAAAAAATATTTCTACTTATAACTTTCTACTTAGGCTGTTTCAAAAATTTCAAAATATTCCTTATTAAATTGTCAATGAAAAAAGCTAGTCTTCATCATAAGGAGCTCCTGTAAACAAACTATAGGCAACTCATCAATCAGTCTTCTCATGTTTATTTTTCTTTTCTTTTTTTTCTGTCATCATTCTATTTTGAAATTCAACAATGTAATTATATTAGAGAAAAAAAATCAACACGAAAAATTTTAAATTGCATTAACGGTGGTTATTTATTTAACGTACATTTTAATAATAATAAAAAAAAATTGAGGAAAAAAATAAGAATAAAATAAGCCTCTTATATTATAAATTGAAATCTTCTCGTATTTATTTTCAGTATATTTAATTCACATAGATGAGTTTGAAATCGAACCACGTCTGGAGATATTCCATAATCCGATAAAATGAAATTGAAATGTTCCAATCTTATTGAAAAATATGCAAATGGTAATATCTTTCCGATGCGGATAACCGCTATTTGAATAAAATACGATTTTCATTACAGAAATGTCGAATTGAAATACACAAAAGAAATATTATTAAAAGACTCACCATTAATTAATCTCCGTATAACATAGAAAGATAAACTATATAAAAAATAAATCCTATTAAAAGTCCTATAGCTAGACAAGATAAATATCTGAATGAATTACAAAAATCTGTCACAAATTCCATTTTTAAAAAGTTATTTTGCTTATAGGAAAATTCAATATTTTGAAATTATTTTTTTCTAAATACTCGATGATGAAATTTAAAAAGTATCTGAAAGAATATTTAATGCGATGATGAGATGGATGTTATCAACTTGTATTAATTCTGAATGATCTTTCATTAAAGTTTTCATCGTTTTTAAATACCTATCTTTGATATCACAAAATGGCCGAGTTATTGCTACGTTATTTTGATTATTTTTCTACGCTTATGCTTTTAGTATATAATTTAATTATATTTACATACCCAATTTTAAAAAGAAATTCATTAATTTGTGTTCATCTGATTTTCCAACCTTTTGTTCACTGTCGAATAAAAATAATAAAAAAATTACACGAGGGAATGTTCATTTAATCTATGCTTTAATAATAAATTATAAAAAAATCTTACATCGTGGAATGCAAACTTTATCCCAAAATATGAAAACTAATACGCAAAGTGCGATACATTTTAGAAACTGTGTAATAAACAATTTCCACCAATCGTAATCCATTTTTAATCAATGATTAAAATTTAGTTTTTTTGATTTGTATTTTTAAAATTTAGGTTTTATTCGACATGAAAATCGATAGTATCTAAATAACTGCGAACATTCGAATTGAAAATGAAACTATGCGAAGAGAATTTTGATAAGAAGAAATAATGTGAGCCTACTTCCTGGGTTCTAATTTATGTATACGATAACATATGCTTTGCTGAAATTAAATTAAATTTTGATAACTTCAATTCAAATCAAGCGCCCATCTTTCTAACCAATGAGTAGCGAGTAGATTTAGTTTGGTTGTGAAATTATAGGTTGCGCTTTGAATTGATGTTATTTTTTTTCATTTTATTTTTCATTCAGTTGAAAAAGAAAAGTTCAAGTTTTTTTTGAACAGAAAAACGAAATATGTTTCATTATTATATGTTTATAAAATTGGATTTTATTAATTCGAAAAAGTACATTTTATTACGACTAAATCAATATAGGTAATCGAAATATTTAAAGTAAAATTGAGTAGTTTTCAAAGTTTTGAAATTTTTTGCTGGTTAATTTTATAGGTATGATTTTTTTCATGTTTCATGCTGACATATTTTTTTAGTTGTTTTTATGTGATGATCGAGTGAATGAGTTAAGCTTATTGTTGTGCCGAAAAGAAAGAAATCAATAATATTGAATATTGGTTCCATTCAATAAAAGAAATCAGTTTTTAGATTTTTACTGTGATCTTTTATTTGAGAATTGGTTTTGACTGTTTGGTGAGATGTGGATTGTAAAAAGTTATTTCGTAAAATTACAATTTAAATCAAGACATTGTAACTTTTTAAAATCGATTAAAGATCAGTTGACAGTTCTGAAAGGCATAATTATGAAATTAATGACATATCAGATATAAAATTGTTTCAATTTTGGTATTTGCAAAAATTATAAATACAGTCCTTACATATTAAAATTTGAGTTCGATTCATGAAATAAAAATACTATAATAATATTACCATTTAAATGTGGTAGTCGATATAATTTTTTTTTTTTTTTTTTTTGTTGAAAATGACTAGTTTTTGGTAAGCAAATGAAGTGGCTGATCTTAGAACCAGAATTGTTTCTACAAAATGTGTTATGTGTAAAGTGTATAAAAATATAAACCAGGGTCTTTCAAGGTCTCCTTTCATTGTAGAAATAATTAGAGCAGATGTTTAATTAAAAGTATGTCGGAACGAAATAGAAATTGAGCATTGAAGTTGAAAAATTAGATTTTTGATTAAATTATTACAAGCTGAAAAATTTTTCACATCATTTTAAGATCGTTTGACCTCCATAGCGTTTTAATTTTACATTTGTCTCAAAAGATGAAGGGATAGTGAAATGACGTCGAACGCACGTAGTAAAAATTTGAATTCTTCAACTTGAACCTTAACCCCTCACCCCGTTACTCCTTAACTTTTGACTTGAAATAAAATTTTAAGATTTACATGAAAAATCAAAAAATTTTTTTCTCAATTTTCTTGGCATTAATCTGTTATAAGAGGCTACATGAGACTAAAAAGTATTTCCATGATTTTTTTTTTGCTTTAGGGGAGTTTAAAATTCTGTTTAAATATAAAAGAAATGGAATATTTTGAATTTAGTTAGGATTTTACAATTCCTGAAAATCAAAAATATCGCGAAAACTTTTTTCTAGTCTCATATGGTCCACTATGACAGGTTAATATCAAAAAAATCAAAAGAGGAAAAAATTTTATGATTTTTCATGTAAATTTTGAAATTTTATACCGAACGAGGTTTAGGTAAGGGTAAAGTTAGAGACCACAAATTTTTACAACGTTCAGTTGACGTCATTTCGCAACTTTTTTTCACCCCCCATCCAACTTTCAAAAAAGATACTACAATTGAAGCTTTGTAGTGACCCAGTTGTTCGCAGATTTCTAAAATAAAGCAAATTTTACCCTGTATTGTAAGGTCCCTCCCCTGGCACCTCGGTCCATATTACACAGTCATTCAGCATTATATTTTTATTTTAGGTTTATTTAAAAAGGTTGGAGGGGGTTGGTTTTAAAAAAAAAGGCGAAATGACAAATGAATCTCGCAATAATTAGGAGCCTCTTTTCTCCTTCTTGAGATTGTTTTAAATGAAAATTCGCGTGAAAATCGAAAAAATTATTTTTTTGAATTTTTTTATGATTAGAAAAAAATGTTTTTATAAATTTTTATGCTTTTTAGACGAGTAAAAAATTATGTAACTATAAAATAGGGCACAAATCCTACGTTGTTATGAATTTCTTGTAAAATTAAGAGCAAAAAAATAATAATTTCGTAATTTTAATTTATCGTCTTGAAAAAATTCGAAATGAACCATTCAATTTTTTTTTACCATTTAAACGTGATTTTTTTACTTCATGAAAAGCGGAAAAAATTGCAAAAACTTTTTCCTCAGTTTTATGCGGTCTGTTCAATTTTGGTATTTTAATATTTTTCAATTCATTTTTACAAATTTTGCAAATGTGTAATTGAATTTTGAGTACAAAGATTTCGAGATATGTAGCTACTTCTTTCTAATAATTTCTTACTTTCAAATCTCCCCTCTCGCGTTAGGAAAAAAATGTTCAAGTATATTTTCCCGCTGTATTGGTTGCTGTTCAGTAATTAGAAAGGAAAAATCCAAGAGATAGAAGTTTAAGCCATTGAAATAAAGCGTTCGACTGGAGCAAAACCTGTCATTATTTTTCATTTGAATAACTTTACACAAAAAAAGAAAAAAAAAACTTGGTAGCTGTACGTTGTATACTTGAAAACGATTTTAATATTTAACTATGCAGCCTTAAATGTATAATATTGAAGTAGGTCAAGTGCTTCAGACTTGAAAAAATTATACCGAAGAAATAAAATAAAATTACAATTGAATAATTTACCACAGATAATTTGTTTTAGGAAAGGGAAAAGAATCTGGGTTCATAGAATTGAAATCAGCCTTTATTTTTTTTCATGTGATGTTATGTTATAGCATATTAATCTGCAAAACATTTTATTTAATAACCGATAAATAGGTTCCATCATGAGTACCTAGGTATTTTTTATTGATTTTACTGTAACTTGAATGTTATTAGACTTCGGTTAGCTTCAAGTTAAAGTAATAAAATAAAGGATACGACATTTCGGAAATTGTCTTTTGCCTATACCTAATTGCTATTTACCTACCAAATAAATGAAATGAATCTAGATAAAATTTTCAAGATACTTTATTGTTAATTCTACAAAAATCATGTTTAATTTTTTTTAGAAATTCTCTTTAAAAAAAACATTTTCCGGTGACATGAATTTCAGGTGTAAAAATGATTGAAAATTCTTCAAAAGCCTGTCGAAGTAATTTTTTTAAATCATATCCCTGGTTAAAAAATTTTTAAGTGTTTGAGTGAATATAGCATTTTGAATCATTTATATGTTATCGTAATGAGCAGGGGAAAGGGTGATGACGATCACATTCTCATTATGATTAGGTTTCCGCTGAACAAGCAAATTAGTCTGGCAAAACTTTTGTTATCAATTCGGTCTTTATAAGTTCTTGTTAATAAAAAAAAACAAATAAATAAAAATACAATTTCTAATTCCCATTTCGAAGCCCTTATTCACCAATATAGTCTTCTAGAAACCAACTATGACATAACCCTTTTCATCGTACACGTTCGCTTTTCGTAATAGCTTTTTAAAAAGATTTATTGTTTTCTTTAATTACGCGAGACGACCTAATCTGAGCATTTGTCCGATTGTGTATAATTGTTTAAGATTATTTTTTTATTATTTACGACGACCTCATCGTAGTAAAAAGGCCACAAGCTGATAATACCCGAATCAAACGCATAAAGCCGAATTATAATTAAGGTATTTCATGTTATTAGAGCAATTAATGCGGCGTTTAAATTTAAAATCATGTACCCCGGGTTCGGATTGGAATTCTTCAACTTTACAAGTGGTTACCAGACGCGCATTTGGGTAATGAATCGTTAAAAGTAAAAGCCGTAAAAGGCAATTGACTCCGGGCTCGAGAGGTTTGCAGCTTGTAAGTAGATTTTACTCTGCGTAGTAATCAAATATACAGTTCGTTTTGATTATTTATTTTTTTCTTTTACAACTTTACCGGTAATAAAATTGATGACAATGACACTATGAAGAAGCTCGTGTATTGTGTAGATTGTAAAGTGATGAGAAGGGAGAGGAGAGACGTAGGCATAACTTTCGTAGATGAAGATGAGTGAATTTAGGTCAGTCTTGTAGTTTGAACTAAAATTTGGCTACGACTGATCCGGAATAATGACAAGATTTGGCTCAGACTTCATCCTTTTGAGTTTTTAATCCACTGAAAGACTCTATTTTACCTCCAAAAAAATTCTTCCCATTCTCGGAAATAATAGGGTCAGTTTTTTACAGCAAAATTTCACCAATAATCTCCGAAGCGGTTATCAATATCTAGCTCTAATTCTGAAATTGGTTTAGAAATTACTTGACATCAGAGTCAGATAGTGGGTCTCCTGAATGTGCCTTTTGAGGGTTCTGAATTTTCGGTCTCGGCCCCCGTCCCTCGGCAGTTCCTAGAAAAGTCTGCCTCCCCTCCCCCCGTTTCGGAGATAGAAAACATTGAATTTTGAGCATAAACAGACATGAAACTCAGATCGAGGTAGGAGTCAGTTCAAAATAATTTTTTGTCCGTTTTTCGACCTAGTTTCGTGCGTAAATTTTCCCTACTTATTTATGTAGTTTGCTAAAATTTAATGCGCAGATTTAGTGAATGTCCTGAGTATTCCTTTTGAAGATTTCGATTTTTCAGTCCCGTTTCATCCTCCTACAGTATCTAAAAAGTGAAGTTTTCCTGGTATTTTTGTCTACTTCAAGTCATTTTCTTGCATAAATTTCCCTCCTCATTTATTTAGAGTGGTAAAATATTTAAAAGTTGGTGAATATTTTTGAAAAAATTACTTGAAAATTAATGATTTGATTTTCAAATATTTGGAAAGAAGATAGTGCAAAAAGTGGTTAAAATGTAGCGATTTTCAAAAAAAAATCCATTAGATACCTTGAGTGCTAAAATTTAATTAAAAATTTAGTAGGTATCCTGAATATGCCTTTTCAGAATTTCGACTTTTCAGTCGAATTGCAGCCCGTCATTTCATTTAGGCTCCGGAAAAGATCTAGATCTTTGGGATAATACACATACCTCAAATACCTTCTTTTTTTGACGACCCTGTATTTACGAGCCTGAAAATAATCATTGCGTTGGGATAGTTCGTCAAATGTTAATTTGGGATACCAGTCCTTGAATTTTCCCATTTTTTGGGGGTTAGGAAGTAGGGTTTCAAATGTCCGACTTTCTTACCTCATCGTAGATTAATATTCTTGTATAAAGGCTCCCCTATGTTAAGATAGTGCTATCCGCCCTGTCACCGATTGGGATGAAACTCACCCAAAATATTTGATTTGATCTAAAACCACGCCAAAAAAAATATGGACCCGTTCCTCCCACCCCGAATCGAGTATAATGCCCATGTATGCTCGAAATTCTTGAAATTTTTACACATAATACTTACCAAGTAGGTGTGTAAGTAAGATTTTTTTCGAAATGTTTTTAATATTTAGGAAAGTGTGGGGTAGGGAGGGAGGCAAATATTTCGAAAATTTTGAAAAAAATTTGGGGGGGGGGAGGTGCGGGCATAGTTGGAATTCTTTATAAATGTTTAATCATATCCTTAAGTATAACATATATTTTTTATGGTGTTCAAACGGGGAGGGAGGAGGGGAGGTTCACCATGCTCAAAAAAATTAAAATCTGATTAAAAACACGTATTTTGACATTTTTTTTGGCCACGTTCAGAGCTTTATAGTTAATATCCTGGTAAAAATTAAAATTCTGTGTGACCTATGTCAAAAGACATAAAAATGATGATTTTTGATTACTAAGCCCCAGATAAGTGATAATATGGGTTGCGGAGTTGTTAATTTTAATGAAACGTTACTTCTGAGCGAGGGTTTATATTTCCCACGGATTGCGCGTGGAAATAAACTATATTCGTACGCGTACATCAGTGAATTTTTTAATTTTTTTTGAGCATGTTGTACCCCTCTCCTCCTTTCCTTTGAGCAACTCAAAAAAAGTTTGTAATAGTAAATGATATGTCTAACCTTTTAAAAACGATTCCAACCTTAGCTCCCCCCTCCAATTTTTGAATAAAATTTTCGAAATTTTCTCCTCCTGGCACTCCTAAATACTTAAAAATAAAATTGAAAAAATTTCAACATATACACTTACTTGGTACGTGTTATATGTGAAAATTTCAAACTTTTTTGACCACCTCTCCCCCCCCCCGTTTCGGAGATAGAATATATTGGGACATGAAACTTAGATCGAGGTAGGAGTCAGTTCAAAATAATTTTTTGGGCGATTTTAGATTTTTTTGTACTGGGCCTGTTTAATTTCCAAGACTATTACGCTCAGTGGAAAGGGGATCTAAATCTGATTTGTTAACTTGAGTTCTTTTATTAGACAGAGG
>FIZR01006679.1:0-10726 GCA_900060175.1 Ferrisia virgata
ATTTGTTTGTGTAAATATAATTTAAATGTTGTGACGAAGACCTGAAGAAAAAAGTTTTAAGATTGAGCATTGCAATCATTTCCACAAATTTGAGATAATTTACAGCTGTGAGAGAGTACGAAAAAGTCAACACGTTTATGTATTTATGCTCCACTTCCCTTCTCCCAATACTATGATCTACATATGCAGAATTCAATTACAGTCTAAAAGAAAAACTTCATAGGATGCATAATTTTCTACGTTAAATTTCCTACTAGATGCTGCTACTTTTCAAAGTTGCATTCAGGGGTTCGAAAAGTGCACATTTTAACATGTGTTGAGGAGATATTTAACCCTGTACCAACAAATAATGTGAAATTCAGCTTACCATCAATTTTTTTCTAGTTTTGGCTCAAAAATATGGTAAAATGACTAGGCTATCTACAGCAAAAGGGCGAGTCAAACAGTTTTGCAAGTTTTGAAAAAATGCGTAGTTTCTTGTGGATAAATCCTACGGCATCATGTCTGGTCCTGAAGTGCTCTTTTTGGGTATTTGTCTTGAGACCGCGACGACAATATCGCTGGCACTTGATTTCTGCAGCTGATCCCTCATGGTCCAATTCTTCCTTTGGTTACAGAAAATGAATCCAGAAATGAATTGTCTAAACTAAACCTGACCATAAAACCAATTTTTCGGGGCAATAAGGGAAACAATCGAACTGAAAATTTGAAGCCCAAAAAAGCATATTTCGGACTCTTACTGCATGTACATGCTAAATTTCTACCACCCAAGTCAATACGGAGGGGAGACTCCTGCATACCTTCCCTTCTGATTAACGTGAGAAATTGATTTTTGTATATGTTATGCAACTTTTGATTCTCTATAGATTGATTTAAAAACGAACATTTTTTGCAATTTTGACTCCCAGCGCCTTCTCCCTCAAATTTGTAGATTAATGAATTTTGATTCAAGATCATCCTCACTCATACATATCTAATCTGCTGCTAAACCTGTGTTTATTGACCAAATTTGAGCAATTTCGGTCAATATTAAGCCGAGTAAATGATTCTAATTTTTTGTGGGAGAATAGAATGAAAAGTATGATTACTTAATGGACCCAGAAATGGTCTCAGTAGCGTTCTTGTATGCTAAAAAAAAGGGTGTCGATACCCCCCCCCCCTCTCGTCGGTACCCAATCTGGCTAAAAATTTCAAAAACCACTGCAATTTTTTAAATATCATCTAAACGTGAATTTCGTGTAGAATTTGGATCCACGATACGTTCATCCTACCATAAGTATACTTTTAATACGGTACAGAAACCTCAGTTCGCTATTCTGGCATTTGCCACGTGTGCTAACCGAAATCCGCAACAACGTAACGCAACGTATCGACACCTACGCACTTTTTCTCGAGATTCGAGCTAAGACGATGGAAGATGAGTTGAGGAGAGAGGGTTATTTTTCATTGTTTCGTCGAGCTATTCAACACCTCGATGCGAGTGTATAGGTAAGTAAGTACGGTAGTATATTGCATCGAGTTGATAAAATATGTTCGTCGAACGAGAAGAGCATCTCTCGACGAAGAAAACGTCAAGATTGCGGAGGTAGAGTGGAGGGCACGGACGAGGTACAGCCCGCAACCGCCGATACGTGTCATTTAAGACGTTTGTACGCGTTTTGACGTTTCGCTATCATTCTGTTCATCTCGCCGCAGCATCCGTAAAAGAGTATATCCCAAGTTGAAAAGTTGCTGGCGCGAAACACCGCGGCCGCGTGCACGTCGAGAGCTACGCAACTTATAAACAATGGAGGGGGAAAAAAAAAGGGTAGAAAAACCATTTTCTCGTACCATTTACTTACCCAAGGTATAGGTGCGAGGTACCTTCTTCGTATCGACGACGTCGGGCTCGCTCTTCATTCTCATCGCATTCGCGCGAGAGGAGTCAAATTGAAAAATTCTTTAAACGGAAAGCCTGCCATAGCGCGTTTCGTGCGATGACTCGACTCCAGCAGCACTTTTACTATCATTCCCTCCCCCCTCCCCCTTTCGTACCTACCCGATCTTCGTACGCGATTTTTCTCGTCGCGTTGTTGCGTCTTTATACTTTTAAACGCGCAAAAAAAGATTTAGGTATCGATAATGTACTCGGGAGGGTTTTTTTTTCACCCTCTCTGTGCGCTTTTTTGATCGCTTTTCCGGCGAACGACGCGATGCGATGCTTATGTAATACAATAATCTTCGACTTTTTTTCGTCTTCTTTACTTGTATTTTTATTTTTAGATAACATTAGTGTGACGCGAACTGCGAGATATTCGCTTTTCTTCTTCGCCGATAAAACTATTTTCCAACAATGTTCTCTCTTGTATACGCCTTCTGGCGGTATTCGTTCTGACACACGTATTTTCTATCTTTTTCTATTCGACAAGGTTTTCGTCGTCGCGCGGTTTACGTTTATTCCTTTATATTTCTACTACGTCGAGTCTCCCCTGCTGCCAAAAATTGCGTCGAGAGAGTCTTAAGACGACAAAATACTTGCTTAGTTGCGACGACGAGGAGAGTGTCTTTTGCACCATTGTTTATGGTCGGTCTTCGTTTTATTCGCCAACAAAATATTGCGATTTTTTTTCTCTTTATTATTATTTTTTTTCGGAAGTGTTTTTGGGTCTTTGTGTTTTGTATCGGTGTCCACGAGTCTTTAGTACGTTTCTATGTTGATGTTCGTATTCTCACGCCTCAATCATTCGCCATATAATTAGTGGTCACCCTACAGCGAAATATATACTGCAACATTTTCTTCATTGTGAAAAAAATGATAAATCTTTTTTAGTTTTTTTTTTGCTCCTTTTTTGTTCTATTTTTTAATGTGATTTGTAAGGAAGAATTATTGCTTGCTTTGAAATTTATTAATGGATGGAAAGAGTATGTCGAAAAATCCTGTAAACAAATTTTGTTTTTGAGCCCCTTTTGTGAAGTTCGACGCTCTACAATTGAACTGTTAATACGAAGAAATGAGGGGTAAATTCTGTATCAATGTCGAACTCCCGAATTAATTCTACATCTCCTTCGATCATTATGGCACCTGCAGTTGAATTTTCAGACGTGCACCCAAACGTGGCCTGATCGAATTCGACCTCCACACGCTGTAGGCTGAGTCCGTGTCAAAACAACCAAAATTTGACCTTGTATCTTCTAATTTTGCTAAAAAAAATTTTGCGAATTCTTCTCATGACTCGTATAATTGAGGAATCACCGTCAATTAGACTCTTAAGCCATTAAAAAGGTGGGAGATGGTGTAATTTTCGGACATAACTTTGAAGGTTTGTATTTCCACATTGGTTTGACTTGAGCTAAATCTATTTATGAGGCTCGGTTAAGAACGAAAAGTAGATTCGAAATTTATAGTCAAAATTTTGAAAATTTGAAGCTCAGCTATTGGGCTGGGAGCTCAAATTTTCGTAACGAGCATTGATGTTCAAAGCTATTGATTAAAAGCATAAAAAAAATATCACGCAAGATATTATTTTTACGTTTGTTTCAACTAATCAATTTATGAAATCGGATTTCAGCACCTGTGCGGGGCGTGGCGATCCTCAATTTCGGTTAAATTAAAAGCTGAAAATGCAAAGTTCCACAGAATCTTATTAACCCAGAAAATTAAAAAAAAAAAAAACTAACCAAAAAATCACTTTTTCACGGATATCGAAGGATGCATGGAAGCTGAAAAGTTGAAACCCCTAAAAGCTAGATTTAAGAAATCTACGAGCGTAATTTCAATTTGCGAACTCAATTTGGTAGGGAGATATGCGTGAGACAAATTCAAGAAATGAAAAAAAACTGCCATAAAACCCACTTTTTGAGGCTTTGAGGGGATGCAATGGGCCTGAAAAGTAGAAATTTTCAACTACCTAACTCAATTCGGAGGGGATGTCTAAACGAGGAAAAAAACTCATATCCCTGTCCTTAATTGACCTGGGAGACTTTTTTTTGGGTAGACAAATTTAGGGCAACTAGTAAATCTGTGTACCAATTTTAAACTTTTTATCCAAGTATGAAGGGAAAAACATGCTCGGTACAAACTCGAAAAATGAGAAAAACCTACCAAAAAAAAATTTTTTGACGCTGTAAAGGGGAAGTAAAAGTTAAAACCCCTCAAAAAACGCAATCAAGAAACCTACTAAATTTACGTGCCAAATTTCAATCATGGAGTGGAGATATGTGCAGGGCGAACTCAAAAAGAAACCCTGACCAAAAAAACAACTTTTTCAGACTGTGAAGAGCTGCAATGGGGCTGAAAGTTGAAACCCCTGAAAGGCACATTCAACACCTCTTCTGAATGTGCGTGCCAAATTTAAACCTACCCGCTCAATTTGTAGGGGTGATAGGGGAGCGAAAAGAGGGATGAATTGGAAAAATCTGCTGAGAGCGTTGAAAAAATTACAAAATTCACTCAACTGATTAGCATTAGGCTTTTGGAACGTAAGAGCGGACGTGGTAAAAATTTCATCCCTCCTGCTCTCAAACAAGTGAAAATTCATTATTCGACATTATTATTTCGTCGTTTCGACTACATTAAAAAAAATGAAATTCACCAAGTAAAGAAGCCAGCAAATTGTGATAAAATATCAGTTTTATGCTTCCAAGCGTATGTGAAAATCAAATAAGTATGTACCAGAGCCTATTCCCTCGCTCAAGCTTGAATCTCTTAAGTTAACTGGTAAATAATGGAAATAATTTAACGTCGAAAAGTTACATATAGCTATGTACTTTGATCTAAGAGCCTGTTGCGGTTTGACTACTACTTCCATTATACATATAGTACGTATAAGATGGAAAAAATTCCAATTCCCTATACCAAGTAGCGATGTCGAGTACAAGCTTTTAATGTAGGTTAATTTTCGTGTTTGTTTTAGGTGAATGAGAAAATGTGCCTCAATATTACAATACTAAGCTCGCACGGTGGAATTATTCAACCGACGACGACGTAGGTGTTTTGTGGTTTTACGTATACACATATCCGAAGCAAAATATTTACTCGCAGGTATGAGAAAATTGAAGGGTCCGCGGTCCAGGTCACCAAAAACATTTTTTCAACTTACATATACACGTATAATTGGTCGCGTTGTCCGTCGGGCTAAGTATTTTTTTTTTTTTTTTTTTTTTTTTTTAATGTATCACTGACATGAAACATATTAATCAAGTTATTTTATCAGATTTCTGTCTGGAAATAATTTCCAAAAGGAAAGTCCGCGTCTCAGGGTTAAACGGTGACAGATCACGAGGTGCGTGAGTTGATGGCTGCGTTCGTCGCGCGTTACGTTGAAAAATAACGTTGACCAACTTAGTTAAGAACGTTAAGTGCGAGTAAATTTGAAAAAATATTACGTGTAAGTGGTTTTCTTCGACTTTTTCCTTGAAAAAAAAAATCTAGTCGAGGTGGCTGGTTTTTTTTTCGCAGGTTTTATAATGAAAAATTACCGATGGTTAGATGCTGAAAGGGATGGATGGATTGTTGTTTTTCTCACACACACAGGACACATAATTTAGAATGGAGTGAGTATAAAATACACACCGCAGATTTGGCTAATTTTTGAATATATTAAATAGTACGAATTGAAATGCTTCCGTGCAATGTTTTAGCACACTATGTCCTTCAACAACGAATTCATGGCTTTACAAAGTAGAGCCATCAGAGTTACATTTCTAAATATCGAAAATCATATTATTCTAGTTTACTCGAAAACCGTCTGTTTCGTGCTTTTTTTCATACCCAGTCGCGTTATTTTAATTCCATCACACTGATCTCGAGTTCGTCAATTGCATGTGTAAGAATCTGTTCACTCACCTGAAACATGAGAAAAATATAATATTTGTAATTAAATAAATTTTTCAAGTTTTGTTGCAGCTAACATTAGAAGCGATGATTACACACCGATAAAAATTTCATATTTAAGATTACTACAGATAAAATCATCCTAGAACCCTTTTATGGTTTAAAGAAACATGGCCAAATAAGAGGCTTCAAATGCACGAGTTGAAGAATAAAAATGTTGTAAAATCTTGGGCGGTGAAATTTTTTTACAGATTGCTCCTCGATACGAGATTTTTTCGTAGTCTCTGGTTCCGCCTTAAGTCTGCAGAGTTTGGACTCCAGAGCCCTTGGAATATAATTGTAAAAACGTGTGTTACTTTTGAAAGTTTCTGATGAATAGGGACCAATTGAATAATGCAGTTGTATAAGTACATTTTCATTCGGCTCAAATAGTCAGTTTTCTTCAACTTGTCCAAATAAGCTGGATTTGGAAACAAAAATTAAATTCTTAATTCGATTAATTTTTGGTTATGAGATAGGTTCTGATTTGAGATCACCCATGCCTTAATAGAGATTGATCAGGAGAGCTGCTATAAGCTACCAACTTAATACTATTTTTCAAAAAAATTGTAACTTTACCATTTTACATGTCAAAAACATTATTTTTAAAACCTTTCCTCCACCTCGATGTATTTTGAGATGCTGGATCTCTCTGGATAGTTCATTTTTGGACTAGAAGTTTGCTAAACATTTTTGCGAATTCATTAAAAGTTTGCTGATTAATGATTTCCTCAACATCAAATTTTTTAAATTTACAGAAACATACTGCGTTTTGGGAAAAAATTTATATAGGAGCAAACATATAGAAAATTAGATTTCCAACTAATAACATTTTTTACAAATTTTTTCCAAGGTAAACACTTCGCAGCATAGTAGAGAAATTCGTATTTTTAAGTTGTTAAAAATTTTCTATTCTCTAATTTTTTTTTTCGATTATTTTTCATTCAAAAGGAAAATACGAAAAATACGATCAACTATATTGCGAATTGTTTACCTTGGAAAACATTTAAGTACACATCATCGCTTGCAAATTTTATTTTTTACAACTTTGCTTTCACATAAATTTTTTCCAAGATGGACTGTTTTTTAGTAAAATGGAATAATGTGATTCTCACTATGGATAAAAAACAGAACTTTGCAACTTTAAATAATCCGTAATCGAAAAATAAAATATCCAACGTATCTGAAATTGAACTTTCCAAGAGAACAAGGTGGAAGGGAGGACCTGTAAAAAACTATTTTTCAATTTCTGTAAACGAAAACTGATTTCTATCAAACCTGATTTTCCATGTAATATTGTCAATTAAACGATCTATTGAATTACGATAAGAGGGGGGAAGGGCTGAACGAAATTTGTTTTGTGGTGTCAGAAGATCATTACGACCATTTCTGACGATGTCAGATATGTATTTTCATTTTTTATCTATCCCCTCCCTCCCTCCCTCCCAACCACAAACTAAAAATGAAAATAGGCTTGGATTTGCGAAAGATTAGATATTTTCCACAGGGGATAGACTTGGATCAAAATTCATTCATGTCCAAATTTTAAGGGGGGAGGGGAGGGGGAGGTTCTGAGAGGCAAAAATAACGAAAATTGTCCCTTCTTATGTCAATAGGTAAAGGAACAAAAGTTGTACCAGATATCCAAATATCAGCATTTTATGCCAATTAGGAAGAGAGATATGAGGGGGTTTCCTTTCTTGACGTTGAAAAAGAGCTTTTTCTCCCCTATCTCCCCTTCAAATTGAGCTGGGAAGTTGAAATATCGAATGCGTTTTCCGGAGTTTTCACTTCTCGGACCCATTGTGTCCCTTTACAACCCCAAAATATGGTTTTTTGGGAGTTTGTTCCTCGCATGAAATTTGGTGTGTAGACTTAGTATGGGCCAGGAATGTGTCTTTTAGAGGTTTCGACTTTTCAGCCATAATACTCCTCCTCACAACTCCAAAAATGTAGTTTATTGGTCTTTTGTTATCATTTTATGATTTTGTTCCTCGCATAACTCCCCTCCAAATAGTGCTAGGAATTTGAAATTTCGATATACAGTTTTAATATCAGTGCTTTCGAGAATTTCAGCTGTTTACTTCAATATCTACCTTTAGTACCACCAATGTTCAAAAAACAAAAATATTCCAGAGCCCTCCTTTTTTTATTCTACAAGTGAACTATCATTATCTTCTTAATTTGTGAAAATCGGGCTCAAAAAGCATTGCCTCCCCCCCCCCTCCTCCTGAAAAATGACTACTTTTGAAAGCTATAAAATTTCCCAACAACGGGTAAAAAGTGCAAAAATTTTATTTCTGCTCAAATTCCTCGTATGGTATACCTAAAAATTTAGCCAAATTAAAGATACAGACTCTAATCTTCGCACAAATTCGGTCCTGTCCGATGGTTGGTATATTCGTAACCATGTTTAAATCTGTGTTCGTTCACTTACGTGGGTACCTATCTACTCGGCAGTTAATTTTTAACGATTTCGAGTTTAATACGTTCTAGATAATTTAAAGACGCGTTTAACAACGTAATAAAATTTTTACGACGAAATTTTACCAAATCATAACGTCCCTTTGATGGTTTGTTATAAGAGAGTGTACTCTGCTTGGTACACGCCAGTACCTCAATTACGTTCTCCTCTTCTTGTAAACTTGACGTACTATAACCTGGAACGTTGTGTAAGTGAAAAATACGAGTACGTGTGGTTTTATACTTTTTACTGGGATGTTTTCCTTTATCCTAAGAAGTTGTACGTAAAGCTTTAGTCTTACTAGATTAAGAACTGACCATAAAATTGTGTTAGGTTGGTACATTTCAGCTTTCAAGTAGTTTTTAAAAAAAAAGCTCAGATGCATACTACGTATTTATGAAAGTGTACAGGGGTGCTCATCCTTGTTTATTTATTATTTTTTTCTTCGGTAGCAAAATCTCTGGCTATTTTATTCTGTAAACTGACGATACACATTTGAAATGATACTATTAATCAAATTGGTCAATTTCGATTCGATAAAATTAGCCCTATTAAATTCATAACCGGTAAAAAAAATTACTATCGCAAAATATCAAGTCTTAAAATTCAGTTCGGAAAATCGAATTAATCGCGAAGAAATATTTCATCAATAAAATTACGTATTTTTGAAAAACGTAATAAAAAAAAAAAAACAAACAAAAACAAATCGAAGAACACTTGTATGGAAAAATATGCGGAAAAGTATAAACGGTATTACCATAATTTTAGCGAAAAATATCAAAAATTTCGAGGTGAAGGAATTTAGCGTAGGTAGCTAGAACTAGGTACATAAAATGAAATAATGAAAAAAAATATATGAAATTTGCTTTTTTCAAAATACATAAGTACGTAGACCTAGATAAACATAAATACCTGTTTACTTCAGTACAAAAAAAAAATTTACTTATTCAGAATCAAATTTCCTTTCAAGAATTATAACAAATTTTAGATCATCTTGAAAACAGTACAACGCCCTTTACAAGAGGTTAGGTTATACGCGGTCATTCTCAGATAACGTAGGAGAAAAAAATATCCAATATTTAGGTCTCTTAAAGAAATCTTCATTAAATAAAGTAAAAAAAAAAAATAAATGAAATAGTACAAATAGGTAGGTAGACAGAGGTACGCGTACGTATAATACAAACGAACGAAATAACACCTCGATGTAAATTAAAATGTGTAAAAAGCTCGAAAAGTTGATACTTACGTTCGAGAGACGAAGAGGAGCGGAAAAAAACACCTCTCAACTTCGAAAACAGTAGTACAACAAATGCGCAGTAAAATTAATTAAATTCGGAGTCGAACTAGCTATTTAATTAGCGAAAATAATGATTTTGTCAAAATGAAAGCGAGCAGTTGAAAGTCTTATCGCGTAATACCCATCACGTTATTTTCTTTTTCTAATTATCACAGTAAATTTCACCTCAGCATAAATTAATTATTATTTTTTTAATTCTTTACAGCGAGTAATTTTATTCCAAAAATGATTGCCCCGAGAATTAAGCAATAAAATTTCGTCTGTCGAAGTGATTTGTTTAAATTGTAACTCATATTCGGGTGAATCTAGGTAAAAGAAAGTTATACTCGTTTTAATTATTACTTCTTATTATAAAATGTTCACCTTACTAATCAGATGGAGAGAGGATAATGGGTAAAAAAATGACTATTAATAAATGAATTTTGAAATTGCGCACATGTCTGAATAATTATTGTCACACATCGGTTGCCTAAAGTTTCATTGCGAAAGTGAAAAAAAATCTGATCGAGCAGAATAAAGAATCCGAGGTCGTCGAAAATTTAGGAATAATCACGAAAAATATAAATTTCCTTCAAATTGTGCTATTAATTTGATTATTGCAATTGTTTTAACCAACTGTAATAAGCGTGTTTTTATTCTCAGCAATGAACGCTCCGCAAATTCTGATCAACTTGATAGAAAGTGACCAAGGTCCCATGAGCATGATGTGTATAATACCGAAAGCCTTCATGACCAATATCAAAGTCAATGATGGAAAAGGATGTTCCCGGATAAGAATAAACTAAATGCCCTTGATCTCAGATTTTTGAAATTTTCACAAAATATAATTGGGTACCTCAAAAAAAAGTCCCTTACTCGAAATATCGAAAAAACGATTTTTTTGGAGAAAAATTCAATTTTCACACGTATTTGAGGAAAAATCTTGATTTTGATACAACCGTTTAGAGGGATGGCGGGTCTATCGACATGAATTTTTACAACATTTTCTACTCGTTAGAAGGGACGGCATTGACAAAAGAAAACTTCGAATTTGTGCGGTGGCAAATAGCAGCGAAAAAGTAATTAACCTGCTCCAATATCTCAACACCATCAAACTGTCAGCGCGCATTTAATT
>FIZR01006681.1:0-29309 GCA_900060175.1 Ferrisia virgata
TCCAATGATGACGTCACACTGTTGGCAGTCCACTAATGTCATCCAATGATGACGTTACACTGTTGGCAGTCCACTAATGTCATCCAATGATGACGTCACACTGTTGACCAGTTTTCCAGAATACGATATTAAACATCTTTCGATGTTAATATTTTTAGTTTCGGGAGGTTGGGGACGGAATAAAAATAAGTCTGACATGGCCAAAAATGGTCGGAATGGTCTTCCAGGACCTCAAAATGGATTTTATTGATACCTTCCCCCATATCCGCCATAGGTCGATGAACTGTAATATTTTGATTTTCATTGTCAATGTAACGTAAAAAATTCAGGCTAAAAATCCCTCTTTTTTGCACTTATACTCTCGCTTCGCCTAACTGCTATTCATTTCATAGTTGCTACTTCATCAGCCAAAAAATTTACTTAGGTATTTTTTATTTAAAAAAAAAAAGCATTCCCCCCCTCGCCCTCACCTATAAGGCATTTCCGACTACTACGTCACTGTACAGAAGACATAACAAATTCCGACGTCTACAATTCCTAACAACTTGCATTAATTTTCGTAATTTATCTAATCATCTAGTACTATCTGGTATTTTTATCGTGGATTCTAGATTATTCAAATATCTACATAATGGCAAAAAAGAACAAAATCAAATATTACAATAAAATCAATCGCCAAAGCCACAAAATCGATTAATAGGAAACAACGCAACGTAAGGTCTTTCAGTCTTTCGGGATAAGTACTTATACTTTTCTTACACGTACTGAAACCTATAACTTGACGTAATGACGACAACGAACGAGGTGCGGGTTACGAGGTGGTAACAATGAAAACAAAACCACAATAGCGAATTAATAATTTCGGTCACATTGATACCTAACGGGCTTTATACTTATAAGAGTGCGGAAACGCGCTTCTTATTGATACCTTATCCAAACAGAAGAATATACCTAATATTTACCGTATTATTAGAGTATATACGTATGATGTATCTCGCCTACCTAGTTATTTATTTTCATTATTAAGTATTACTTTTTTTTTTTTTTCAAATGTACCTACCTATCAATATTATAGGCAAATTTTACCAATCGCTACAGGATGTGTGAAAAGTGCGTACTTCTTACTAGCTGTAGCTGGTACGTGTATAGGAATAGGTAACGGGATGCGATCGTGATTAATTGTTTATAAAACTTGGTAGGTATGTAAGAGTGAATATTTGGCTAGAGGATCTTCTTTTTTATCGTATTTGATGTCCCTTTATTATTTAATAATTTTTTGCTACGAAGAAGCCTTGCGATGTTTTTTTTTTATTTTTCCCTTTGTCTTTCGCTGTATATTTATACTATAGAAAGCTGAACCTTTAAATGAGATTATGAAACACGAGTCTATGTACCTTGTACCTCTACACACCTATAGCATAAGATTCATCTACATTAAGATTAAGTTATAATGGATTGCACGAAGTAATTAAATAAATGATATAGTTTTCATCGAAAGTGTATAGTTATCTATCGTATAGGATCATTCACAGTAGATTGATTTGTCTGCGTGGGAAATTAGGTCATAAATATGTCGCCGATTCTGTCTGCTTTTCATTCGGATTCTATTCTTGAAGCAAGGGCCATATGTAAACAATCTGAATTTACGTTTGACTGCGTAAATTTACGAGTTGTTAAAATACACATCACACATTTTCAATACTTCATTGATTAAAATTAAAATACAATAAATTTTCCTCAAGTTGTACCGGTATGTGTTTCGTAGAATCGTTCGTGATAAAATGTCAAAAAAATATACCTATAATTATAATACGTAATCATTATTTCAATGTCTCATGTGTACATAGATAAGTAATAAGTTGTAAGAGTAATAAGAGTACACGATGTTTAAAAATCTCCTACAGCCCTCGATAATCGATTAATGAGCATTTTTCAACAACTGTTAAAGGACAAGGGTGTTTTTTAAACACCAGTTTTAAAAGTCTTAACAATATGGAATCTAGTATCCCTCACAAATTAAAATACGTACCTAGAAATCTATCTACTTTATCTGTATCCTTTGCTTGTGGAGGGTTAAGCTAAATAAATCGAACGAATAAGTGTATAAATTTCCTAAAGAAACGTGTACCTACTTTATTTGACGTGAATTCGTTGAAAGAAAAATGCATCTCGGATTTATTTTGACATTGATTATCTCTTCCATTAGCCTGATTGTTCGGTTGCCAATAAACTTTGTGGTATACCGACATCCTTGAACTATTACCGAAGAATTGAAAAAAAAATGAAACAGTCGATAATTGGGTCAGAAAAAATAAATACAAATTGTATAAGATGAATCTTGTACATGGGTATTACGATTATTTTTAATTTCGGTTCGCTGTGGCTTTTTTTTTTTTGCTTCAAAATTCTTAGAAACATGCCTATTGAAAATATTTTTCATTGTGTACTTATGGTTTTATTTTTTACGTTTACGTCCTAAATAAACATGCACAAATTAGAAGAAAAAAGCTATAAAATATTGATGGTATGTTGAAAATTTTCAAAGAGAAAAATCGACTATTTTTAAAATTGAAAAAATAAATCAAAACATCCAACGTTTTAAAAAATATACGAATATTGAAAGTTTCAAAAAAAAGGTTTCACGACATGAACAGAAAAACTAGAATTAATATTCTAACACGATCCTACATAGTACGACTTCTAAAAGAAACGTAGGTAAAACCAGTCTAGTTGGTTGCCGAATTTCTTGCATTTCAGGGAAAGTTTAGAAATTCTAACGTACGTAGGTAAGAAAGAAAAATAATATGACAGGAGTTATATCGCTAAATCGAAAACCGCACCAAACCATTCGCAAAAATTAAGAAAAAAATCAAATTTTCTTAGAAATATAGCTCGTTTTTTTATACCTACAATTATTTGGAGATGATGAGAGAAAAGTAGCGATGGTTTTTTATCCTGATTTTTCACCTAATCAGTGGTAGGAGTAGAGCAGCAATGGACCAAAAAAGTTGAAGGTACGTCTAGGACCCGCACTAAACCAACATACAAAAATTTCAACTTCCTGCCTTAATTTGGAAAGGAGTTATACGAGAAACAAAATCAAAAGATATTATAATTGTGTGAATTGAAAACTAATCAGCAGTACTGAGGGTAGGTGCGGTTCAATGGAGCTAAAAAGTCGAGCTCTACAAAAGGCACATCCAGGAACCCTACTAAATCTACCTACTAAATTCCAACTTCCAAGCTCAATTTGGAGAGGTGCTATGCGAAGAACAAACCGAAAAAATAAGGAAAACCGGCCAAAACCTCACATTTTTGGGACTGTGAGGAGATGCAATGAGGCTGAAAAGTCAATACCTCAAATAGATACATCTATGATTTCTATCAAATCCACATATACAAATTTCAACTTTGTAGCACAATTTGCAGAAGAGATGAACGAAGAACAGCCCCTCTTCTAGGTAATGGAGGAGAAAAACCTTCGTATTTCCCCTCCTAATTCACCTAGGATGCTGATTTTTGGATACGTTATACAACTTTAGTTTTTCTATCGATTGACCTAAAAAGAAACAATTTTTCCGATTAGCATTCCCTCCCCCAAATTTGGACACAACTAAATTTTAATCAGAGGTCATCCCCACTCGACAATTTTGAATCCGCCGCCAATCAACGCGTATTTTCCAAAATTTGAGCGATTTTGGTTTGGTATCGAGCTGAATAAATGATTTTTAGTTTCTGGAGGAAAAAAATAAAAATGAAAATAAATGTTTAAGATGTACAAAAATGTTCGTAATGGTCTTCTAAGACCCCAGAAAAGATTTTGTTAGTACCCCCCCCCCCTCCACTGTAGGCTGGTGGACAGTAGTAATGGTCTTCTAAGACCCCAGAAAAGATTTTGTTAGTACCCCCCCCCCCCATCCACTGTAGGCTGGTGGACAGTAGTAGCCTAGTTTTCATTGATAATATGACGTAGAAAATCGAGCCAAAAAAAGGTTCTGTAATTGGTCATTTTTATCACCAACCAATCATTTGAAAGAAAAAAAAAAGATTCACATGAGGAACGAAAAATGAAACGATCAAATTGGTCGTGTTGAACTGGCAAAATTGTTCAAGATAAAAACCTCTGATTCTCAAGCTACCCAAACTGATTAGTCAAACCGGATTATCGATTACTATCTGATTTCAAATAACTAGCTATTTGTGGAGCGATGCAACCCCCTCCAACTTTTAAAAAATGCCTAAAATTAAAACGCCCTAGCCCTCTGTACCATATTATCGATTAATAAAATAAAAAATATCATTTTTGACAACAAATTATGATTCGATGAATCGACTTTGTTCGATTACTACATAATTTAAATTAAAAATTAAGACCATTATCAACCATTCAACAAAAAATACTACACAAAAAAATAGAGTTACACAAATAACCGGGTTCCCGAATACAAACCGGGTATTCGGAAAACCGGATAGAATCCAGTAATAATCAAAATATTCCTGTGATTGGTTGTTTTTATCACCAGCCAATCAGGTAAAAGAAAAAAAAAGATTCATACGAAGAACGAAGAATCAAAAGATCAAATCGATCGTGTCAAAGGGGCGACAAACCGGATAAATGGTCATTATCCGAATCGAAAATCGGATTCGAAAAATCGGATTCAAAAAACCTGATATTTGTTCAACCCTACAAAAATTTTTAAATCGAGGATAATCGATAGTAAAAAAATCGATCATTGATAAACTGATTTCGATTTTGATCATGAATTGAAATGAATAATACATATTAACTCAACATTTTTTTTTTTTTTTTAAAGTAAACATCAGTTCTAATCAGTAAAAATAACTCATCGATTTTATTAATCTATTCGCAAAAAATCGATTATCGATAAACTGATTTCGATTTTGATTGATCATGAATTGAAATGAATAATATATATTAACTCAACATTTTTTTTTTTTTTTAAAGTAAACATCAGTTCTAATCAGTAAAAATAACTGATCGATTTTATTGATCAATTTGCAAAAAATCGATTATTAGTGATTAAATATGATTTTAAAGTTGATATCTGAAATTTACTCGTAAGATCGTTGACAATCAGTTTTTTTATTTTATTTTCATACCGAAAAAATCGATTTCATGCATTAATTGTAATCGACAATAAATGTGCAGCAAAATATGCTCACTAAACCTGAGCTTTTAGGACAATCGATAATTCCAATATGATCGAATTGGAAAATTATAAAAATTGAAATCAAAAGATACCTACCTATGGAATCTGCTAAAAATTAAACATAATTTTTATTTTCTAATGTACATTGGTATTAGAATTTTTTAATCAAAGGTACCTAATCGATAAACAGTCATTTCAACTATCGATAATTCAATGTTTTGAAGAAATTCTAGGTAACTAATACCTAACCACTTTCTACCTCCACCTAAGTGAGTAATTATTTTAATCAACAGTAAAAGTATATCATTGTAGACAAAATTAGTCAATATTATTCGATAATCAAATATTTCGATTATCAATTATTACACTTTGATCATCGATTATACAATAAGTTGGAGCAGAAAATTTAAATTATTATAAAGTGATACACGATATTGTTGCGAAGCACTTCTTGGAAAAATTTAAAGTGCAGACTAATGAAAGATAACCGAGAGCTGAATATTAGATCAAAAATTACATATTTCAACCATTGTAATCTTAATACGCAGACACAATCTTATCATATTCTAACTCATCGATCTCTCTCTCTCTTCCTCACCCTTCCTCAAGCGACCAAGCAATAAATTTCAATTCACACCCCTGCATGTTATTCGCTTAATTATAATCAATTCTGCGAATAGCTTTTAACAGCCTTTTTAATTAGGTGGATACACATTTTTAAGCATATCAAACAACAATAACACCAACGTAATTAATCTAAAGAACGAGTTAGGGTGAAACTGCGAAACACGAATTACTCTCGATGCGATGGTTAAGTTCATGCCTATTAGAAAATATCTCATCTGGTCGTTTTCATGTCAACCTTTTAGGCCTTTAGGTATGCAAATCGTTAACAAACTTAAATTAAATTCATCTCGATCTCGAACGAAAATGTAACAAAATACAATCCATTTATTTAATGCGTATGTCACTACATATATTTGTGATGGGGTCTTTACTGCTAAATTATACTGAGTCTAATTAAAGGTTCGCGAGAATTATTAAATTATTTAGAAGTACACATACGTAACATGCAAACGCAACATATGCGGGCTGTTCTTGGCGGATACAAAAATTCAGCACCCGGAATTTTTGGTACAGTAACAGTACGAGACATGACAATATTTGGTATAGTAATAGTTTTCGCATTTACATGTGCGAGTGTGTGTTTATCTTATCGTTGTTTAATACCCACACAAGGTCTGTCTATGATACACGGTTTATAGGAAAATAAACAAATAAATACATAAATGAAATTACACATAATACACTGCATATGCTTGTTTGTGTGATGCAAACAATTACAAGGCGTTGTCTTTTTCCTGCGTAGGTATTAACAAAAAACTGGATAATTTTTTGTTTCCAAACAGAGCGCAATGTCAATGATCCTGGAATAATTAACGATTCATGTTCCCTCAGTAGGTAGGCTATATACCTCTGACTCTTCGACGTTATTTCAATTGCAGATCTATAGAGATGACGTATATTCAACACATTAGCATACAGCTACTTTTCTACGTTCCTGTTAGATTAGGACATCGAGCACAAACCCAATTTTGCGGAATAGTAAGGGAATATTATGTAGCTGAAGAATCGAAACCTTTGAAGGACACGTCTGAAACCTCTATGAAATCTTCATAACAAATTTCAGCTCCCTAACTTAATTGTGGTGAAAGTTAAAAAAAAAAAACCAGCTTCACGTCTCCTTCAGCAATTATTTTCGATATTCTGATCTTACTGGTTTTTGATCCAAAACCAATCATCACTCCATCACTCGAATCTATGTTACCAAACTAAGTCTGATGCTTTGATTTGAACAATTTTGGTCAGAATCGAACCAAACGATAAATTTTTTCACCAGTATCAGCATACAAAAAAAAAAAAAAAAAAAAAAAAAAAAAAAAAAACATTGAAAAGATTTTCCAATTCTACAAAGATACGTTGAGAAGCTCGAAAATACCCTTAAGTAGAATCCTTAGGCCCTTCTAAATTTGTTTTATACTCACATAATAGCCTCGTTTCAAACTTATCTATAAATTTCAACGTCCTTTAACATAATATTTGAAATTTTTATCGCATTTACATCTGTTTCGCTATCCAGTTGGACACCTATGCTCGATATGAAACTAGATAACGCATCCTCGCGGCTTTACTCCGTAAAAAATTTTTTCACAACAAAAAATAAGGTATTTTTAAATTTTAATAACGACTTCCAGCATCGCCGAAATAATCTCGCAAGCTACAGTATGTTGCAGAGTTTGGCAGCTCGTCAAAAATGTGTTGGAGGTGAAGTTAGCAATGAAAACACACGTTTCCTTTACGTGCTACAGTCAACAGTCGAACATTTCCGAAAGGCATGAACCGCGTACAACGCAGCGAGACCAACACGTCTTTAATTCTATTATTTTTCTCAATTAAATTATAAATTTATCAAGCTCAATGGTTGTAGGTTTTTTTCTTTCTCTGAACAAATTTACGATACGTACGATTTTTTTTTCTGCTTTATTTAACGAGTAAATACGCATATAAGACGCGTACATACGTGACCATTTGGATAAATATAAATGCTGAGTCATGTTTAATTGCCTCGAGTTTTAATTGTTTTCTCTTCACTGGTTCGATTCAAAATGTAGTAGATGATGTGATTATGGCTCGGAATTTGCAAAGAGCTACGATTAAGGCATTTTATCGCACGTGATGAGCCTAACTTGTACGTAGTAGCCATAATGCCTACCAGTGTTGGAGTGCCAAATTCAAAGACGTTGTGCTAGGTTATGATCCGACTTCGGACGCGTTTCCTTTCAGCTAAATAGGCATCTTTCACTCGTCGCCTATAAAGTGCATTTTATATTCGAGATTAAAAATAGGTGTTTGATTATTACGATACACACGATATGTTTACAAAACGTAAACACAATCAGCTTCTAAATCAAAACACAGTTCGGATATATTTATCTTGAGATAAGATTGAAACGAATGTGTATAAGGTCTAACATGTATTATATGAAAATCATGAAAAGTAAAAGAGAAGTAATCAGCAAAAAGACGTGTAATATTATATTCATTACATAAGTGTTTTAAAATCCAAAAAGTGCTTGAGTAGGTGTAAGTTAACTTGGGAATCTTTAGGCAAAGCTACACCAAACTATATCTGCCTACTAATTTTTTTCATTGAAATTAGTCACAAGGGTATCATTTTGATTACAGGCACAGAAACACCAAGATGGAAATCAGCGGCTACAATGATAATGGGATTACTGATGTTTTTCATCCTGAGTTACTCAAGACTTGTCTGTGAGGAGTACTGTTCACTAATTCCTGTTCAACTTGTTCACAATTCGGATTGGTCAAGATCTGAGAGGTAGATTTGTTCAGATTTCCATCTAGAGAAAGAATAACTTTTGACCAATGGCTGTCGAGCCAGAATTAATGAACAGCGCTTCTACAGGAAAAAACAGGCGGAACATTAAACTGTAATCCCTTTACTCCTGGAGCAGGAGATTTCCATCTTGGTGTTGCAATGTCTATATCTAATTTTCATATTAACATCAAAAGATATTTAGTAGTGCATTTCTACAGTGTAATCAATTATAACATCAACAGTTGACCATCAAAATTTAGATTGCCAAAATGCGGATTGTTCAGATTTTGATGGCCTGGATGTTAATGGCCTTGATATTGATGGTCAATTATTCTGGACTGTTTACATCTGAATCGTCAACAGTCGGATTATATTTGACAAAAAAGTTAAATATACAGAAAAAAATTGCTATATCCTCATTTTCCAGCGTTTTCGCAATTTTTGAACATGACTCGTCACTCAAACTGCAAAAATAAATATTCTGGGAATAAGTACCCATCAAGACACAAATTTTAGAAGAAAAAAAAACCATACATAAACTTCTTTTAGTTTTTATTTAACAAAGGTTTAAAATTTTCTTTTATTCATTTCTCTCTACCTATTGATTAAAAATTTTTGAAAAATTCTGGTTAATATTCCCCTCCTATCCCTACGCATTATGGTTAGTTTCAATTTTCTAGCATGAATTCGCGTTTATGAAGATTTTTTAACAAGAAACATGCGTTTTTTCACTATTACAGTGGAGAAGGGAGGGCGTGATTATCGCGTTCAAATTTTTTTTAAGGACCACCAACAATCTTCCATGATAATTTTCAGAATTTGAGCACAGGGCCAAATCATCTCTCTTAACCTTAGGTACCCTATAGACTTTTGCTGGAACCAGGAGAGTGATTACATGGAGAATTTTGAAAATTTGCTTAGCATTTTTTTCTTAACATTGAAGTTGACATTCAAGACACTGGTAGTCTAGATATTGATGGTCAACTGCTAACAACCGATATTTTGATAGTCCACTATTGATGGTCAACTCCTGACAGCCCACACACAGTTGTCCATCAACTATTGATGGTCAAGCGTTGATGGATCTGGACTGTCAAGAGTTGACAGTCTGGATCTTGATGGTCAACTCTTAACAGTCCACAGTTGATCATCAAATGCTGATGGATCTGGCCTGTCAAGAGCTAATAGTCCGAATCTCATGGTGCGAATGTTGATGGTTCACTATTGTTGGTCAGCTCTTGAAAATCCACTGTTGACAGTCCGGATCTTAATGGTCCGCAATTGATGGTCAACTCGTGAAAATCCACTGTTCACCATCAACTGCTAATGATCAAGTATTAACGGATCTGGACCTTCAGCAGTTGGATTATGTTTGAAGAAAAACACGAGTGTTATAAAAAAAATGCTAAACAATTTTTTGAAATGCTGAATATTAAACATCACAGATGAAATATGAACTTATGATCTATACTGAAGCAGAAGAAGGTAAAATACATACAGGCTTAGGATTATATGTCTGGGCTTCGTTAGATGATATGTAGATGGGGTGTATCCGATGAAAAGTTGAAATGCCAACAATTGATAAAAAATAAATTACATTCATAAATTTAGGATGTGAACGCTCTGATAAGTTTGCTGTTTTGTGGAAGGGTATTATTTATTAGTTGTAAATTGTGATATGTGAGACAAAATGTTTTTTTTTTTTACCAAAAAAATATAAATAAAAGTGAAACTAACAATAAATATATTTTACAAAAAAATTTCAACTTTCAAATAAAAATTTAAAAAGATTGAAAATTCAACATTTTTTACTGAATAATTTGTTCATTGCAAATTGCGTAAAATAGGAAGAAGTTACATGGAAAATATATGTATTTTCTTTGGTATGGTATAAATTTTATTTTGTTCACTTTCCTGACTTGACCATATGATAAAAAGAATTTAGTAAGTATGCACCTATTAAATAATTCGTTGGTATTACAAATTAGGTATGTATTTACCAACTCCACTAGAAGCAAAGAAGAAAAATCAAATATCTATTCATTCAAAATCAAACGACTGTGACTCAAGCAACCAATCAATCAAAAAATGTTAACAAAATTCAACCGTGTAATTTAAAGAATTACGACCGGAATTATACCGTAAAAAAATTATTTTCCACAACCTTGTACATTATTCTATTTCTACCCACTCGACAAGCGAACTTTGGTAACGATACGAATACTCTTATTTAAAATGCTGAATAGTGGGTATTCTTTAAAAAGGCCGAGGCAAACAGATAGGAAACGTAGATAAGAAATGTAGGGGAAGAAAAGGAAAGTACATGAGTCAGTTACACTTGAAATTACGTGCTACGAAATATTATCTTCTGCGCATTTTCGAATTGTTTCAAAACTGTTTTAATTTTGAAAATATTTAGAATGCATTGAAGCAGTTTTGAAACTGTACCTGACCTACCTATTACAGCAGTTTCTTCTTCAATACAGTTTCAAAATTGCTTCAATACAGGTTCAAAACTGTTTGAATTTTGAAAAATATTTAACATGTATTGAAACAATTTTGAAACTACATTTATTACAGCAGTTTCTCCTTCAATGCAGTTTTAGAACTGCTTTGTTACAGCTTCAAAACTGTTTTAATGCGTTAAAATGTAGATATTACAACAGTGTTAAAACTGTGCTCATTAAAACAGTTTTGAATTAAAAGCTGTACTGAAGCACAGTTTTAAAATTGTTCCAAGTTTGAAGTATAGTTTCAAAACAGTAATGAAAAACTGCAGATTTTCTCCCATTTTGAAAGGGTTTCAGATTGGAAAATTGAAAATTTTGATAAAATAAAACCAACATGAGCAGAAAAAAAATCTGCTACCAAACGATAACTGTATAAATTGAAAGGATATCTTCAACTTTGGCATTTCAAGGCATTTCATCAAAATATAATAACTGGCAAACCTTTTTCAAATTTTGAAGGGATCAAAACATTATTTATTGATAAGAAAAATCGACCAAAAATGCTCAAAATTGGTAATTTTTTTCATTTAGCGATACTTTGATGAATAAAAAAAGGAAACGGAAATTAAAATTAAAAGTGCTCAAAATTTAAAAAACTACTGAAATTAAAAGAAGAAGCAAAGAAAAAGATAGGTATCTTCTTTCTCACCTGAAAAACTCCTGATATCTTGTCTAGAGTGTCCCAAGTTGACTTATGGCTATTTTAATGAGGTTTCCCCATATCAGAGGCCTTAGGGCTTCTTTTTATTTCACTTTTTGTGTAGATACTTAATAAATAAATCGCTCAACTCCTAATTGTGGAGTGCCAAATTGGCTTTTTTTTAGAAATTCTCAAATGCGGAGATCACAATGGTTACATAATGACCTCAAAATGGTATTGTGGATAAAATGCCTGTCTTCCGGCACAATTTTATCAACTTGCAAAATTTGTTCAAAGGGTGAAAGTTTTTAAAAAAATTTAACAAAATTTTTAATTCATTTTTTGACTTTTTTTTTTTTACAGTTTCTAGAACATTAGGAAAAAATCGTTCGAAAAATGTCCTCGCGAAATGCGTGTAGTTATAAGTAGTCAATTTTACAGGACGGAGGATAGTGGCGAAAACTAGCCACAAATCACCAATTTGGCAATAAATTACCTAAGTAGGTGATCTCATTTTTGAGAGATTGCGAGTTTAAAAGTTCAGTTCAAGTGCTGACATTTTTACCAAGTGTTCGGAAATAATTTTACAACTAATGTAACCCCCACCATTACTGCGGATTTCCAAAAAAAAAAAGTTGAATTTAATTCCCTTTGATAGTTTTTTGATTTGAACCTTCATTATTCTGCACTAAATTTCAAACTAAATAAAACCTTTGAACTATTCAGATTACTCAAGATTACAAATGTCAAAGAACCTCTAATTAAGGTTTAAATTAAACTATAACAATAGGCAAGTAGATTAAGAAGTGAATATGTTGATTGGAGAATTGCTTTTATTATTTGTGTATCTTCTTCTTATCTTATCAAACTATGAAGGTAGATATTTTCTTCTAAGGTGAGACTTTGAGTACTTAAAGGCTTAGAGTACACTAAATAGGTTATTTTTTCCTAGCTAACAAGTAATCGGATATGTGTATTTCCTTATAATTATATATCATGGCACAGGAAAGTACTTTACTAATTATAATACTATCATTTTATAACCAATATCAATTTTTAAAAATTATTTGTTACTTAATACTAAAAATAGACAGATACATTTTATCATTATCAATAACTTTTTAGCTAACGTAATTTCCAACAAATAAATTTCATCTAATAAAGATTAAGTATACAACATTCCCTTCTAAAACACATTCCTCATAATGAATAACATTTCTTTCGTGAAATTATCGATTTCCATCTCTTTGTTCGTCATCATCATATTCACGCATCCATAATTTTTTTCTTTACTAACCTCAACAACAAAGTTGAAGCGAAAAACCAGCAACCTAAGCAACTATTACACCACACTGAATCTCCATATCAGAATACGTGACCTTATCCCCAACAATACAACTGCTTCTATCCCATTATATCCTTAACCTGTCAAGTTATCCACAAATCCACACAGACAACGACTGCGAACCTGACCCCAGAAAAAATTTCCAATCGCTATAGTAACGAAAACAAGTAAACAACGTACCTTTTTTTCTTTTCGTCTGAATCGATAACAACAGCTCCACTATCCGAGTCGATTCGATTCTTTTAAAAAATCGAACCAGGCACACTACGAATAAAAAAAAAGAACAAAATATAAAATTCTTAACAATAAATGAAAGACGTTTAATAAAACAGGTAACAAAGAATTTCGATTAAAAGGTACTAAGTAAAAGAATGAAGAAGAAAAAAAAGGTATTTTATATTCGGTTGGTAGGTATAAATGTACGTAGCTTCAAGAACGCGAATAACAGTCGACCATTGAAGAGTTACTGCTTTTGAATTTAGTTTACAAAACTCGGATAACATTTAAAGCTTTATAAATAGGACTACGCTTGCGTTCAACGATGCCAATAGCGTCAAAAACCTTTGCTTCGAGATTGGGTCATCGGTATGGTTAATTATATGACGAGTGGGAGGGTAATTTTTTTTTAATATTGACTAGTGAGTTGGGAGTTCGTTTTTTTTTTTAAATGTAGGACCAATTTTAGATGAGATAATTTTTATAATAAATTGGTAAATAGGGTTATTCACCTTTACAATCAAAGAAAAAATGTTAAAAAGGTTTGGAATTTTTTTAAATATATTTTTTGCTCTGTTCGTAGTTCAAGTATCTAATATTCTTTCTCCATTCTTTTAATTTAAACAGAAATAAAATATGCAGGTACTAGGTAGGTAGGTAGGTATCTAATCCTCGAAATAAATTTATATTCAAAAAATTATTTCAAATTTTTTTTGAAGAGCAAGTTTCTTGATAATTAAAAGACTTTAATAATTTATGAAAGTCGAGACTTTTTTATCCAGTTTTGAAATCGACTCATGAGTGCACAAGGGCTCTCAATTTTGATCAAAATTAAAAAAAAAAAAAAACGGAAAAAATCATATCTAGATATTATTTGTCAATTATAACGAAGAAAAATTAGACGAAAAACTTATAATGTAATAAAAAATGTTTGAAACTTCAAATTTTTGCATCAAAATTGTTCTATATAGAACATTCATTTTGAAAGCCACTGAAGAGGGTAAAGTTCACATATTTTTTACCATAGAATAACTGGTCATAGAATATATGATTTTGTTTTAATTTCTATGAGGATCTGTTAACCACTCTCTGGTTGACCTAGGAAGCTAAAAATTAATTAATTCGAGAAATTTCCAAGTTAATAAGTAAGTACTACAAATAAGTTCAATATTGGTACCTACCATTGTACTATTTCTGATGCAGTACTTATTTCAGATTGAGATTACATTTGGCAACGCTAAAATCAAAATAAATAGAGCGAAGGGTGTTTGAACCAATCACAAAAAAGGGTCAACGGCTCGGTTTGTTGATTAAAATTGAACTTGAACGAAGAAAGTTGTCTCATCTCATTCACCCCCATTCCACTTCTCGTAATATGAACATGAAGCAGCTATAATAATATTTGTGGAGTTAAATCGATGATTATAAAAGGTCAGTGAACATGCGCCTGTTATGTCTTAGTTTTATCGCAATAGATATATATCTATTTTAAATGTGTATCGTAAGAATTTCCAAATAAAGGCGAAATGTACGCATAGAGAATAGATCAAAATGAAGTAAATATTGCATTTAAGTCAGAGATGAACTTTCTTTAAGGAATTTTATAAAAAATAAAGCATTAGCCAATAGGTGTAAGTTATATTTATTGTATAAAGTAATCTTACACTTGAATCTTTAGTTTACAAGTACTAATTTACAAAATTTATCTATTATACTATTCTTATCAAAAATAAAATTAAAGAAAGAAGGAAGACAGAAGGTGAATAATTTTTTAGCTAACGCGTCACACATTCTAATAAACGCTTACTCGTGCTTTTAGCTGTACTATTGTTATAAAAGATCGTAGAAAGGTCGTTGAACTGTATCTGTGCCTAGGCTTTCAATCCTTTGTGCATATTTCGAAATAATTGAATAATACAGAACCTACACTCTATAAATCCTATATTAATTTATCTTCACCCTTCTTAAAAAGCAGAATATTTGGTGTTATCTAAAGCACCTATTTTTTCCTTCTATAATTTCAGATTAGCTGAGTGTTAAGTGTATAACAAGATCGCAATGGAGAGGAAAAGATAAATTTGATTGATACACTAGTCTTCAATTTTCCTAGGTATTTGAACAGTTGTACGTAGTACATAGTAGATATTTGGTTCTCTGATTTTTCCATCGTTCATCTTTACTTTGAGTATGTATTCAAAAATAGAAACACAGTTTCGTCTTATTTCATTTCAGGATCAGTATGCTACGATCTTGATAGTTGAATCTATTAAATTAACACAATAGTTCAATTTGAGTACTTACTACGCAGTATATTAAGCGATAAATTTCTTTAAAATAACCCGAACCCTAGAACACTTTTTGTTAGTTTTGAAGTGTGTAGCACTGTTCCATTTCGGCAACTCCTCAATACAAGCAATCAATCCTTCACTGAAAAGTTAGGTACGGATCAGTGATCTTTTTTATTTTTTTGATCGTGAAGTACTACAAACATCTAATTTTTTTTAATGAAAATAAATCATGTTTCAGGAAAAAAATTACCCATTACAATGAATTAAATTTGAAATTTGAAATGATCTTATTAATGATAACGTTATTCTCGTGGCAACCAATCCACTTTTACTTTCCCAATGAAGAATGTAGCTACGAATATGTTTGCTTCTATACCTTAGTTTGTACTGATTTCATCAACGCCCGGCTAGCTCAGTCGGTAGAGCATGAGACTCTTAATCTCAGGGTCGTGGGTTCGAGCCCCACGTTGGGCGAAACTTTTTTAAACCCAATTTTTTTTTTTTTTTTTTAATATAATGAATACTATGAATTAATGGTGCTTCGAAATGCGATTTTTTTCACCGTTGTTATGATTATTCAATTATTATAATTTAAAATTATGAATTCATCATTTTTATTGAACTGCCAAATAGAAATCAAACTGAAAAATACTTAAATTGATCTTGATACTCTAATTCATATCCTTTAATTAACTAGTGTATGAAATATTAATATAATTTTGTGAAACAACATAAATTTGAAAATTGAGGTACTAAATAAATGCAAGAATTATTTTGATCATTAATTATTAGTAGTTTCATCTTTTATTCTGGAACTTGTACTTGTTTGAAGCTTTAAACTAAAATATGGATTTATTAATTATTACACATTTTTTCTACGGTTTAAGTAAGATTGATAATTTTGTTTTACGCCATTAATAAAAGTATTTAGACTGATTATAAGAAACAAATACAATAGATTAATGTATCTAAATTGCAACGTTTTCATTTCATACTGAAGTAGTGTGAAAGAAGGCAAGTATTTCGAATGCGATGGTGGTGTAATGGTCAGCATAGTTGCCTTCCAAGCAGTTGATCCGGGTTCGATTCCCGGCCATCGCATGGTACATTTTTATAATTTTTTTTACATTTTATTGCAAAGTTTTCAATTTTATTGTCTTATTATAATGTACTTATTTCTAAATGAGTAGTGAGGAAAGAATTAGAAATCGCTTCGAAACTTTTAAATCATATTCTGCAAGTTAGAATAATATTTCATTTATAATTGTCAAGTGTTTTCCATCATATTTAACCATTCTTTTTATTTCTTGATTTCAACATTTAAAATTCTATCTCATTGAATATTGTATTAAAATTAAATAAAAAAAAGCCATGTTTCATTATTATTTTCTTTTAGAAAAGTTGATTTGTTAATTTTATAAAGAAATTTTTATTATTAAAAAACCAATTTGTGTGATTTTTCAATGTAATGGAAAAATAAAATTTATCAAAATTAATAATTAATTTATATTTATTAAAAATTTAAAACAATAATAAATTCTTTCAATTTTGTTATCATAAATAAATAATGAAAAATGGGATTGCACTTTTGCGTTACGAATTTGAATTGCAACAATTTTCTCAGAAGTTTTTCTGTTTCACTTAGTGAAAATACGAAATACTTATTAAAAAATCACAGTGCTAATACTTCATCATTAATCGTATAATCATAGATATACAAAATAAAAATTCCATTAGTTTACTATTAAATATATTTATTTTTTAATTCTTAGAAAATGATAAAATTGAAATCAATGAAATACTTACAGAGTTCAAATCATTCTAAATATTTCTGTTACTTCCTAGCTTTTCAAACATTTGACTGTTGTACTTTATAACTTGACATATTTAAAATTTTCTTGCCACACAAATTTTCTTTTAAAAATTATTATAAGATACATTCTCCAAAAAAAATTAAAAAAAATTTGGAGGCGCCGGGTATCGATCCCGGTACCTCTCGCATGCTAAGCGAGCGCTCTACCATGTGAGCTACGCCCCCAGATGAGAAGTTATCGGTCTTTTTAAGCTAATTTAACCAATACTATTTCATAAACGTGATAATCAGCAACCAGTTTCGTTCTATCGGCTTTTTATAATATTATTTGATTTTTCTGATATTTTCAAGGCGTGGTGAATCTATTATTTCTGCAGTATTTTCAAAATAAGTGACCGGTGCGTTTAATTTAACAGTAGTTAAAGTTGACGAACTGATTCAAACTGAGTTGAGCATATCAAAGTGGATGCTTTCAGCTTTCCAACCCAGGTGAGAAAAACTTTGAGCCATCTACCCTTCTACAGATGTTCCAAAAAACACAGAACGTGATTTTTCTCAAATAATTCAAATACGAAGCACATGTTCTGATATAACACATTGAAGTGGTTTTTCAGGATTATTCAATTCCGAAATCAATTCAAAAGAGTGCAACCAGTCATCAAAATTTTCCCGTAAAAAATTGAAGTTGCTAACCAAGCAGGAATTAACGAGTAACGTGTAATATTAAGAACTTTTCTCCTTAAAAGCTAGTAGAACTGAATTCTATGCTAACTATCCCTTTATGCGATGTAACCATAGTTATTCAAAATCGTTGATCGATCATTTCGATTGTGATATGAATCTTGTGGTTTTTTTTCGTTTTTATAATTTTCATACCATTTATAAAGCAAGTTTTTTTTTTTTAAATTAATTATAAATTTTTTATCTTTAAATGATTTTCTTTATTTCCTCGACCATAAATTACACGTTCCAAATTCCAGCAGTCTATCATCAAAAGTAAGTAATTGTAATTCTCCATCAATCAATAATTAGAAATCACTACGTTAAAGCTGAGAGTATTAAATGTTCTACTCCGAAATTGATATTTTCTTCACATCGCACATGAAGTACTTATTACCTGCGATCTCAGTGCTTATTACCTACTCGAAGCTGCTAAAGAAAAATAACGATTAATAATATGTAAATAGAAATCAACAGTACTCAGTCTTGAAACGAAATTTATTAATAGGCCAGCGCATACGTAACTTATGTAACACTAACTTATGCAAATAACGAGAAGTTGAAAATTAATGTTTAAAAATTGAGCAAGCCATCTATTCTTAGTGTTTTACATCATTATCATCATAAGTTCTTCATATTGCCATTATGATCTTCTCATGTATATGAAAACGATATATATAATAATCCGTAAGTACAATTTACGTTGAGCTCTCACCACTACGAATAAAAATGTAACTAACCAATCAAACTATTAGAAATTTGCTCGATGTTAGATTTCTAGCAATGCGATTGGTTCAATGGTCAATCATGTTTCTTATGGTAGCAGTGAGAACTCAATTCAAATTGTACAAACTATACCCTCGTTCTATTCTATTGAATATAGGTAACTAAACTTGTACATAAGCAGGTAGATATCAACGACTGCGACTTCATTTTTTCAATATATTTATGTACTGTACAAACACATTTTCGAAACACGTAAGTAATTTCATTAAATCGAGTATATAACTATTACCTACAGCGCGCAGCACCAAAAAAACAATGCATAACTTTTCTGGTTCGAGTCGTGAACCGGAGAGAAAAAAAAGACACAGATCCCTATGCAAAGGAAAATAAAACTGTATTACACAGCTTATTATGTAGATCATAAAAAAAGTATCTATTACAAACCCTGTATGCCCGAATCTGATATGGGATTTAATTTATTGTATGCATTTTTTGCTATGTCGCGTGAGGTGTCCATTTATTATTAGTTGAACTGAGGAATACGAATTTACAAAAAAAGAAGAAAAAATTAAGTAATACAACATAATGGCACCAAGGGTAGATTAAAGTGATTTTACGATGCATTAATAAACAATGAAAATACTCCCCTGATAGTAATTTTGATTTGGAGTTGAAACATAAACTTACACATGCGTCAATGACGTAGTACATACAATACAAAAGGAAAAAAAACACTTTAAAAAATAAATCTCAATTAAAAAATACATTCCTTATACGTAGCTTATATTCAATAATAAAAAAATTCTTTAAATATACAACTTACTATTATACAGTGAAGTATAAAATTAGAATGTCAAATATACCTAAATGGTAGGTATATGAAAAAAAAGACAAAAAAATCAGGCTTATTAAACTGTAAACATCACAGGCAATCAACTATAATGCCACGTAGAAATATTTATCGCTTTCAGTAACACTATTTTGTACTTTGCAGGATTTTAAAAGTAATATCACTTCGTTTTTTGAAATACAATCTTCATAAGTTTTCTCTTGTCTAGAGCGAATTACACACGCTGGTAGCGATATTCCAAGTTATGAACTGGATGAGTTGTATAATTCGTAGAAATCTCTGCTCTTGAAGCAAGACAAAGAGAAAACTTGGATCGAAACTACATTAATACGTTTCTACTTATTTGTTCAAGTTTTTGTTGATTAGAAAACATTTCCGTGCTTCTTTCAGAATGTTATCACTTTTAAAATACTTCAACTTGGGTACATTTCTTCGCGTTCTAACGACACTGTAGATCGAATTTTCTATCAGCAAGGCATTTTTAATGGATTCGAGAATGTAATCGTTGAACCTACAATCAAAACAAACGTAAATTAATCAAAATTGAAAATCATCAAAATCGAATAAGCTCATTAAAAATGTTTTTAAAAAAACGATAATATAATACATTATGAACATGACAATGAGAATATTGTAACATACTGATTCAGATATTTTTAGCAATACACAATGAATAAAATATTAATATTTACTTTATTCGGCATAAACAATAAAATGCTGAGGTGGTTCTGACTCGGGAACATCGACTTGAACGAACTGAGGTGGAGATTCGCTGGTCGGTATGGTGACTGATCGATTTATTTGTCTCGGTCTGAAAATAGAAAGAAGATCAACGGGTGAATACAGATGTTACATTAATTTTAAAAATATAAGTTACTTACTTTGATTTAGCGTGAGTCAATATGTGAGACTTTAAATTAGTTGACTGGGCAAATTTTTTGTTACAGCCGTCGAATGGACAAACATAAGGCCTATCACCAGTATGGATTCGGACGTGTGTTCGGAGATTGAAATCCAACGAAAATCTCTTCCCACAGCCTTCGAAAGTGCACTAAAAATACACCCGCGTCGTGTATTCAATTTGTAAGAGGTATTTTTCATCATATCGACTAGTAACAGCAAAATTACTTGAAATGGTTTTTCGCCTGTATGAACGAGTTGATGTCTTTTCAATTTCGAACTTTCGACAAATGCTTTGCCACATTCGGCGCAGACGTGAACACGAGGACCATGAGTATGAAGGTGTTTCCTCATAGCGGAATTATCGCGGAACATTTTATTACAGCCTTTTTGAGGACAAGCTATGGTACGATCGAGGCTTTCATTAACCGCGTCTTTTTTCACTTTCATACGTGGCCTGTGAATACCCAACGAATCGAGTAAATACAACAAAATTCGATGTGTTTACCATTTACAAATAAAATACCGGGCGAATTCGGCCAACTGTTTAGGATCGCTGAGATCTAACCCTGGTATATTTTCAACGGCGAATTTTCTATCGTCTACGAATTCTTTATATTCTTCGTATTCTTGTTCTGGTTCTGGATTGCTACATTCGTCTGAAAAATAACAAAGCCATAGCGATAGTATCATAAACATCGTATCTTTGCATTTCGATAAGGTTCTAAAATAATATAATCTCATAATTATAAGCGGTAAAGTATAAACCACTTTACAAATATCCCACCTCCCTCTCCGTTATTCACACAACCAAACAACGAATGTAAACAAAGAGATCAAATATTAACACCGGCACAATAGCAATACTGTTTATAAAAATAAGTTGTTTGGACTGAAATTTTGCAAGACTTACCATCATCAGCTCCGGAAGCCCACATAGTAACGGAAAATTCTCCTTCTAATGTTCGAATTTGTACTTGTTTTTGTTCCCATTTTTTTGGTTTCGAATCGGTAAAACTAACTTCTGGCGACATAAAGTGATCGTTGTCGTTGAATCTGTTCACTTTCTTGAATTTTCTTTGAATCTTAGAAGGTCCTGGAGTTGTATCACCAAAAATTTCACCGCTTACCGGAATAGTTTCATACGTACTTAGATTATCAACTTGTATTATTTCTTGTTTCGGTTGTAGTATAATTTCTTGACTGGCGTGCATATTAGGTGAAATAGCTAGCATTGGCTGGCTTTCGTAACTACTCGTTTCTACAGTTTCGCATGGAAATTCGACAGGAATTGATTCGATTTCGATCTCTTGTATGTTTTGCTGCAAACCAACATCTGTCATATAATCAGTTGACGCCATATTAAAATTAAAATGGCGTCTACCAAATTACACTAACACAATACAAAAAATACACGAAGTAATAATGGCGACCAAACCTCAAACACCAATGACAAAAAAGACTTCGAAGTTTTGTCAGTGTTACCAAAACGTTGAATTATTGGAAAAATTTGCTTTAAAAAGTTTTATTTTTTCAGGATGATTCTTTTTATCCAAACTTGGCACAATTTCAGATTATTATTTTATCAAAATTGAATAGTGAAAATTTGTTACAAATGAAAAAAAAAATTAGATGAATTTTCAACGACTTTTTTAAAAGAGAAATCGGCTAATCAATGCTGCACTAAATTAATTTTAGACGGGATTTTTCTCTGTTTCGAGCTTCTCAAATTGTCGTACTTGACATTTTTTCGTTATCAAACAATTCTATAAAATAATAATCTGTGACTTTTTAGCTGTGCTTGTTAGGTAAGTACAAATATTTTCATTTTTTTTTTCAAAGGTGATCTTTATTTCTAAGTCAATTTAATTTTATTATTGCATTTATTAATGAAACAATTTCAATACGTGATTTAAAACTTTAAAGTTCATCTGAATAGTCTGTTATTCAGTTCGCAGCATTTTTGATAACAACGACGTATTACAGTGTTTCACTCAATATTTTATACGTTTTTGCGTCATTTTAAACAATTTTCATGCTTGTTCTGGTTTAATTGAAACATATTGCTGTTTTCAGAATGAAAACATGGATTGTAAGAAAATGAAGTATTCGAAAAAAAAACTAATCAAAGCCTTAAATTCAATTAGAGAAGGAAAATTGAAAATCTGCGAAGCTGCCAAGTAAGTATATTTAGCTTCAGCTAAAGTTGAAATTATTTTCATTCCACTGTTACGGCTCTTATTTACGCTCTTGTAGAATATACCAGATACCACGACAAACATTATCGGATAAAATTAAAGGGAGAAGACCTCCGGGATATTGTAAACCTGGTCCACAAGCTGTATTAGGTACCGATGTTGAATCTAGAATCGAAAATTGGCTGTTGAACAACGTTAAATGTGGATTTTCTTCAACTCGAGAAGGCATAGAATTCTCGGTTAAACACATAATCGATCAAATCCCCGAATCTGCACGCAGTTCAATTCCATTTAAAAATAATACGCCCGGTAAAGGATGGTTTAAAAGTTTTCGAAAAAGACATCCTCAAGTGACGCTACAATGGGACCAGAGTGTATCCACAAAAAAATATTTAATAACAAAGAACGATCTTCGCATCTGGCACGATAATGTTAAATTAATACTGGAAGAAAAAGATTGTTCAAGTTTGATACAATGTGATGATAGAATATGGGTTATGAATGAACTGGTCGTAGCCTTCAATCAGGACAGAAGTGTATCGTTATTAGAGAAAAAGAAATCACAGAAGGCAGCCTCCAAATCCTACAGCTTTAACACTTTCACGATTTTTTTGTCAGCCAATGCTGCTGGTGAACTTGCTGCTCCGTTGATTATTACGAAAAGTAATAAATTATTTGATCGATTGGCTGAAATAGTATCGGGTAAATGGGGAGCATTATCCAGTGAATCTTGCCTTCTGACTTGTGAAACTTTTTACGAATACATTATCGGCATATTTTATCCCCAACTAATCCAAAAGAACATAACCTTTCCTATCGTCATATTTGTTGATGAAGATTTTTCGTGTACAAGTTTGCCATTGACTGAATTTTGTCAAAGCAATGATATCATTTTTTTAGCTATGCCGAAAAACGCTTCCCAGTTTCTCAACCCGTTAAACACCGCGAACGGATTTCCTGTGGATATACTTAAAACACAAGTTTCGAGTAAATTGCGTTACGATTCCACCACTAATCATCCTATCGTGTCCTTAGTTGAGGATATACTTTCTAATGTTACCGTAAAGCCGTATATTGTTGAAAAATTCCGCTCTTGTAATATTTTTCCATTTGGTGATGAGGAAGAGGAGTCAAATGATGAGCAAATAACGCCACACAATGTGAACAATGAAGAACAATCTCCGTTAATGGATTACTTCAAGGGGAAAATACCTGCTGCAGTCCTTACGCAGTTTCAAAATTGCAAGTCAAGACACACACCGTGGAATGGTTCAAAAAAGTATGTAGCTCTGTATGATTTTTGGCTAAAAGCTTGTGATGAATTAATTTCGCATGAATCTTGTAACGATGATTCCGAAAACAATTCTCTTTCAAGTGAAAGTGAAATGTTCGATGATTTTATCCTCGAAGAAGAAATTGAAATTGACTGAAGTAAAGAGTTAAAATATATTTCACTCATACATGTGTTCCTAAAGTTTTAAGTTTGTTTTAATTTTTTCAATTTGTTAACTTTTGTTGATTAATGATGATAATTGATGATGTTGCTTTGCGTTTTACTTTTTGACATTATTCAAAATACGGACAATTTTAGAATACTTATTGGAGATTTGCATTGAGGTTCATAGTCCAATTCTTAACTTGTATTTCTCGTATTTTCATTCATCTTAATAGAAAAACTTATAATTTGAACACCGTTCAATTGTTCAGTAGATGACTACATAGTTAATTATTTTTCCGATTCTGAGTCCGGCTCGCGCGGCTCCTCCCGGCTCAGAGCTTGCCCATGTCTGGCCGTAGGTGAAGAGTATAGTACGTTTAAATAAATGTTATGGAGTTTATCGGCATCTCCATATTTTTCTTTTAAGATAGTCTTCGCGTTTTCATAGTTTTTTGCTTCTAATGAAAGGCTAGCAAGAGGCTTACGGGCAGCACCTACAATAGCTTCATCTAAGCAGGCGAACTTTGTCTCAACCGACATTTCTGTATCTGGTAGACTGTCGACACTTTTGACGAACCTGTCCCAGAATGCGCGCCAAGTTTTCATATCACCTGAGAAACTAGGAATTGACAATTTTTTGAGTTTTGTGTGGCGTTCAGGTAATACATTCGACGTGGAAGGTTGCGACCGCATATACACTTCCTCCATATCAGAAACAGTTTCAAAACGAGTTTGTAATGCCGTAAGTTGGATAATGAATTTCATGCTTTTGGTTGATTCTTTCAACAAACCAATGTTAGTCACAATCGACGCAAGATGTGACTTCACTTCTGCACGTGACAAAGTTGGACGACGTCCCATTCTAATATCTCTTATCGAATCTTCGATGATACATTTTACATTATTGATAGAGGTCTCAACTTCCTCCTCCTAAAAATAAAATAAAACTAATGTCATGTAAAAATATTGTACCTGATAAGTAAAGTTGAAAATAAAATAAATAGGCAAAATGATTCACACGAGAGGTATGCGGGATGCCTAACCTTTTACGCAGGCAACATCATACAGGAAAGATCAACACTATAGAAAGTATGCTCACCGACGTCACACAAGTTGAAAGAATTGCCTACTCTTGAGTAGGCGGTATGAAAACAATAACGTTGTGAAATATATAACTCTCGATGAATTATGTCTCGTGTCAAAAATAAAACGAAATAAAATAAATAACGTGTGTATTGACTTGTACTACAAATGAACTCAGAAATAAAAATTGAGGCCTCAAAGATAATCTGAAAACCAGATTCTTCCAATTGCACAGCAGATAAACTAGACGCCATACTGCCATAATAGACGCCTAATCGAGCACGACCTAAACAAGGTCTCATATATCCCATGTAGATACGTTACTAATTCTGATTATCTAATGTTTTGGCCGAAAAGAGAAACGTTCAGGTATGACGTTTTAAATTAATCAAATCGCCAGGAAAGGCAAGTGATTTGATTACGTATCCCTTTTAACTGCAAGAGCTGTATTGGGATTGTTGTGTAAAATTCGCGTAATACATGAATATGTGTTGAAAGCGACTGCGAAATTCAATTTGAACATTCACAAGGTGAGGTGTGACAATGCGTTAGAGTTTGTAGCAGGCAATATGAAACGAGTATGTGATGAAAAAGGTATTTTGTTACAACCTTCTGAGCCGTATGTTCATCAACATAATGGAAAAATTGAGCGTTTTAATCGTACATTGATGGAAAAGACGCGTGCTTTGCTCTACGATGCAAAAATGACGAGTGAATTTTGGTCTTATGCGATGTATGCTGCTACATATTTAGTGAATCGTTTGCTTACGACAGCGTTAGAATTCAAGACTCCGTATGAGTACTGGAATGGCAGTAAACCTTCTTATAAGTATTTACGAGTGTTTGGTTGTGTGGCAAATGCTTTAGTTCCGTATGAACGACGTAAAAAGCTAGAACCAAAGAGTAGTCGTATGGTGATTGTTGGTTTTACCGATACAGGGTATCTTTTGATGAATATTGAAAGCAAGGAAATTTCGTACCATACGCATGTTACATTTGACGAATCCTTACTTTATGGTGATATAGTGCAGGTTGTTCAAGTGCACGATATAAATGACTTAGTGATTGAGGAAGAAAGCGAGTACGCTTTGCTAGTAGATGAAAGCGATCTTACTTACGATGAGGTAATGAATAGTGATGATAAAGAGAAGTGGTTAGAAGCGATTAACGCAGAGTTGAATAATCTACTGACGATGAATGCGTATGAGGTCATTGAACGACCAAAAGGTAAACCGATATTGAGATTAAAGTGGGTGTTTCGTAAAAAGAACGACGGCACATTCAAAGCGACATTAGTTGTTTTAGGTTATTTAAAGAGAGTTTTTTATTCAATTGAAGAGACATATGCACCCGTTACGCGTCCAGAAAATATTCGAGTTTTTCTGTGCCTTGCAACTGTGTTTAATTGGCAAGTGCGTTATTGCGATATAAAAGGAACGTCCTTGTATGGAAAGTTAGATTCTGAGGTGTTTGTGGAACTGCCTGAAGGTATATTGCGCTGTTCTGGATACGAGGATCCAGTGTGGTGTTTACTTAGAGCCTTATATGGTTTACGACGTGCTCCAAAAATTTGGTACGAAGAACTGAAACGTATTTTGATGAAACTTGGTTTTGTCGCAGCGGCATTTGATTCTACAATTTTTGTCTTCTGTAAGGAAGTTTTACGATGTATAATCACAATTTATGTAGATGACATTCTGGTAACAGGTTACGATAATGTGTTGATTGATCGCGTAATTGAACTGCTGAAAGAAAACTTCGAAACGAAAGACTTAGGTCAAGTATCAAGCTTCTTGAACGTCGATATTGAGAGGAAAAACGATAGGCTTGTGTTGAGTCAGAATGAGTACTTAGGTCGAGTTGTGATGCATTTTGGTTTGGAGGATGCGAATGTTGCCAAAACACCGTTTGAAACTGATCCTGCGAAATCAACAGATGTCGTAGATGAGTCGTTAGAGAGAATCTGTCGTGAGATGATTGGCTCGTTAATGTATATTGCTCAGTGGACGAGACCAGATATAACGTATTCGGTTAATTATTTGTCGAGGTTTCAGAGTCAGCCTACGAAAACTCTTGTAAGTTCAATCAAACGTATTCTTCGTTATTTGAAAGGAACCATGTCAATGAACTTTGTTTTTAGATCAAGGTCAGATGATCAACTAGTTATGTACGTCGATTCCGATTTTGCCGGCGATACGAGAGATCGAAAGTCAACCGGTGGTATGATTTGTCTTCTTTTCGGTAATGCGATTTCATGGAAAATGAAAAAGCAACGTGGTGTCACAATCAGCACAGCAGAAGCTGAGTATGTTTCGTTAAGTGACGGTGTGACTGAATTACGAGGATTAAGGAATCTTATGAGTGCATTGAATTTAGAGGTAGAACATTCTACTGTATTTTGCGATAGTTCAGCTGCAATTGCTATTGCATCTACTGGAGAAACGAGTTGTACAAGACATGTAGACGTATCGTATCATAACACGCGTGATGCGATCAATTACAAAGAGATTGTGTTAGTTAAGGTTAAATCGAGTGAGAATATTGCTGACCTATTTACAAAGGCTTTAAGTGCCGACAGGATTCATTACTTAGTAAGAAATATATTCGATTTGTAACGTTCTTCATGTTTTGCATATTTTATATAGTAATTATATTAGTGTTTGTTTTTACATTATGTAGTGTTAATTTGATTTAGTTTTATGTTTAACGATGTTTTTTTGTAATTTTGTCTTAAGGGTCAAAATTATGGAGGGGTGTTGTCGTATCAGTTGCTTTATGCTGTTTATTGTGGTGTTTTGACACTTCGGCCAATTACACGTATTTTAGTTTTACTGTTTAACGTTTTGTGATGTTAGTTTAATGACGCGGATCATCGATCCTTACGTACAGTCTCTCTCTACTGTTTCTCTGTCCGTTGTTGTTCAATGCAAGTTTTTCACGTGTGTAGTTTTTATACTTTTATGTTTAATAAATTTCATTTTTAAATGTGACGTTTATTAATATTCGATCCACGAACGGATCCTCTACGTAACGAATACGATTTTAATGAGCTCATGTTTGTTAAAGTTTATAAGTGTACATTACGGTATCAGTAGGTGTAGTGAATAATCTCGTTGCAAATATTTTTCTCTAGGTTTTTTGAAATATTAAAACTGAATCGTGATCATGGCTAGCTGCTCTGCACGTGGTGTGTATTTGTTTCGACAGTTCCGTAATTATTAAATTAATTTTTAAACTTATATCGTTGTTAAAGCCGGTTTCTATAATCCTATAGATAATGAAAAAATTGAAGGCTTGCTTAGAATTCTGAATAAGAAATCTGAAAAAACAAACAGTAACGTTTGCATAGAGCGATTGAAGTCAAAAGGTTGGAGACTGGATTGCAACGAAGTATTTGAAAATTTATTCATTTCAAACGAGTACGTCCTGATTGTCCTTCATTTCATTTCGTTGTTGTGGTGTTTTTTGAAAAAAGTTAATTTTCGATTATTTGTTTCGATATATATGTAGACGTACGGCGATAAACTTTGAATTTTTGAGCGCTGTTGGTGTAACTCACGTTCTGAATGCAGCTGAAGGCAAAGGATTTTATATGGTAGATACAAATGCCGACACGTATAAAGATTCTGGCATCAAATACCTAGGTCTGCCATTGGAAGATTTGGATCGGGTACCGTTGATCAAATACGTTCATCAAGCTGCTGATTTTATTGATGAAGGTCTGGTGTCCGGAGGTAAGTAATTACATTTATAGTTCGTTTAACCCCTGCTTCTTGTATTTAAATAATTGCTCATCGTTGTATGATATTTTTTTAGGCAAAGTGTTAGTTCACTGCCAATATGGAATGTCTAGATCTAGTTCGTGCGTGATTGCTTATTTAATGATCAAAAAACATATGGCTGTGCAAGAGGCGCTTCAGCAAGTTAAGGATCATCGAGAAATCTGGCCCAATGAAGGATTTCTAAAGCAACTTGTTGATTTGGATGAACAGTTACGGTTAAAACCATCAA
>FIZR01006688.1:0-23456 GCA_900060175.1 Ferrisia virgata
TTTTTTTTTTTTTTTTTTTTTTTTTTTTTTTTTTTTTTTTTTTTTTAAGAAAATAGGAAAGGATTACATTTTCACTTCAACTCTTTTTCCAAAACTAAGGCTCGGTATCGAGCAGGACGAACAGAGGGTAAAATCTTTACACAATGTACAAGTATATATATCTGGGTGCAATGTTTCTTTTTAAAAGATTTTAATTTGATATAATCTCGACAAACTACAGATTATTCGATCAGCGTTAGCAGCTGCGTTCTTTTTTAAAGTTTTTATTTTCTCTGATGTTTTGCCAAACGGCGAATTAAGCGAAGAAAAAAATCTGCTTTCACGATGCGAGCAAGATAAACGCCTTCAGCGATACACGCGAAAATAAACTTTTTCAATTTTCGCCTCTTTGTATAGTAATCTTCTAATGGCTTTAGTCGACAGTCAATTTAGAATTTACTGTATAGCTGAGCCTGAAGTGCCGCTATTTACTGAGTGCGTAATGTTGATTAAAGGGTGTATATAGGTTCTTTCAAGCAATGATCTAGTGTTAGAAAGTATTTTTAAATTGCTGCAACATTCCTGCGTGTAAATCCTTTTTTTTTCTTTTCCTTCTCCCACCCTTTTCGTTTCTTTTTATACCATAAATTAAAAAAATCTCATTCTGTATTTTACTCGCACTTGGCAACCATATAGCGTTGTTATTTGAAGATTTTACAATTTTGTTTGCTTCTCCTTCGTAATGCACATCGATTAAATTATATGTAGTCGTAGTTGTAGCGTATACTTATACATGCTAACTTATTATATGGAAAGTTGAACGACACCATATCTTTGAATATTATAACGATATTTCTTTATGCGATTACGAATTAATATCATTGGCTCGGGCAAAAATTTCTCCACAGCGAAAGAAAAAAACTGTATCTTTCCTCTGAATCAGTTTTCCCCAGCAATGAAATAAACCGCAATGTTACGACTTTGCTTTTTCAATGATTTTATAACGATGCGCTTTGCGCTCTTTGCTTCGCAACAAACGCTGCTGTTTAAATTTCATAACACATTTACTCATACGTCCAGAATTTTACCACGGCCGACGACGGACGAATCTTCTGTTCATTTGCCGCAACGACGGCGAATGGTCCGTTGCCATAATATTATACGTATACGTTATCGTATAGCTTTTTCACGTAACGCCTTTGTGCCTATACCTCTTTTATATGTGCGGTACCGACATAGGTATTTTATTCAATGGGGGTACATTTCATTTGATATTTGTTTCATTTGTACGTACATAAGTATTTAATCTTTCTGAAGTCATTTAAATGTGAAATTATATCTACCTATATACATATATATAATGTAGTATCTAAAATGAAAAACTCGACTCGACTGTAGCTAGAACTACCTACCATACCCTACTGCTTACACTCTGAAGCTAAATAAAGTCTCAATTTTCCTTCTTCAAAGTTGACAGTAGAGAGAAGAAAAACTCGTTCGTTGGATTTTAATTATTTTACTTCTTTAAGTGAAAGCTATCGAGGATAAAATGTTGTTCAATTTCAACATCACTCGATTGATAGGTAGATAGGTAGGTAGGTAGGAAGATGGGTAGGTATAAGTGATGGATTTAATTTATGGAGAATCTGATTCTCTTCATCTTCTCTCACAAATCTATTTCCTTCAATTCTCAAGCAGATGCACTTGAAAACTATATCTACCATTTTATGCTAATTCATCCGAATATTTCACAATCTCGCAGCGCTTTTCCATTAGGTACAGAGCATCTAGTCGTTAAACTTTCACAACAACTTTTCCCTTGTTTTTCATTCATATCGCTTTCGTTACGTTTACTACGAGGGAGTATAACAAATTCTACGCAACAACAATATACAAAAGAGCAAAATGGATAACATGTATCTGGATATACAATATAAGTGTCGTATCAGAATCACATATTACGAGATGTAATTCATAGTTTGATGTATCGTGATCATTTAGCCCTGTTTGAACGATAAATGAGAGAGGGAGAGCGAGAAACTCGTTCCAAGTATTAATGATTAATTGTTTATCAATCTTTTGTCTTGGATAGGATAGAAGAGAGTTTCGCAAGACACAAGTACTTACGTATAAGGTAAATGTCTCGCAAATAAAAAAAAATCAACGTCAATCCAAAGTACCTATTTCTTTTACCATTACAACCTTGAAACTAGTTGAAAACATTTTTTAGGCAACCTTTATTTGATATCAGAAGCTGTGTATTTGTTTCGTCATACTTACTCGTTATGCCAAAGAAAAGCCAGAGAAACTAAAAGAAAAAGGATTTTTTAAATTTATTTCAAAATCCAAAAAGTCCATTTTGAATGTCCTAACTGCAAAGAAAATTACTTCAATATTAAACATCTTAAAATGTTGACATTTTAGTTGCATTCAAAATGACCTTAATAAGACTAAAGTAAGAATTACAGACATACCCAAACTGTCAAAATTTTTAGTGATTAGACCTATAATTTGCGGAATAACAAAATTGTTTTATTAATCTAAATAAATAAACAAAGTTATCTCAGAGAACATATCCATGATTTGATATTTTTCCCATAAAAGCACATATAAGGAAAAACTTGGTAAATTTTTTCACCACCATTCAAACAAAACTTCCAGTGGTGCAACCATGAGTGACCCAAATGATAAGGATTTCTACTTCATCTATGTACTATTTTTTGGGTCAGATTTTGTAAAAATTAATTAAAGGGAATGTCCGAGCGGAGAGGGGGCAAAATTTTGAAAAATTACACTTTTTTAACGATCAAGAAGTGCATTTTCAGAAATTTTGAAGAAAAAATTGGCATAAATGTAAATTTTTCTCAAGTTTTTCGAGTGGGAGGGGGGGGGGTTGAAGCTTCCAATACTCCTGGCTACGTCTCTGGAAGCTGTACAAAGCAAACTAATGGAGAAATTTTTTCTTAATTTTTTTCAAGTATGGATGTTCTAGTTTGATGAAATGCGTTTTTGCGGCGAACCGAGTAGGCAATTCTATTAACCTACATGCTGCTGGTCGGGTGGACTAGTAATCTTAGGGGATTTTTTTTCATTTTTAAAGGATTAAAAATTAATTTGTCAAAGAACAGTTTTTCAATTTTTCATCACTGTCAAGCAATTTCTAGCTTGATTTCACTATTTTCATGGTTATTTAGACAGCCTCTGATATGCATGTTCTATTGTTGATTTTTTTGTCCATGTACCTATGCAAAGAACAACCGAAGAGGAAATTTATTACGTTTATTTTCAAAATTTGAAAGAGGTCCACCCCGAGCGAAGCAAAAGCAGCAATTAATTTAGAAAATACCAAGTTTGAATGGCCAAAAATCAAGCATTCAAGGGTATTTGTCTTCATTCATACGGACAAATTTTCAACAACCCCCTCCGCCCCTTCCTAGAAGCTGGGTAATATTACGCCACTGCCCTCTACCCCCGCTCCCCCTCGCTCGGCTCAATTAATTTGACTACGTTCAAGAAAACGTAAAAAGTGTATTGAAGTACATAAATTCTTACTAATTTGAGGTAATTAATTTGAAAGTAAGTTCCTCGAATACTACACCAAAATTGAGAAAACTGTGGCATAACGATTTCTACGGCAATGTTGAGATCGAAAATATCAATTTTTTTGATATGAATCCCTCATTTTCGACGATTTTTTTTCAAGCGAACACTAACCGCAGGATTCGTGTGTAAGTACAGTAAAACATTTCCTTTGTTTGAAAAATACGAGTTTCAAAAAATCGGTGGAGTGAATGGGTGTTAATTTTTCCCCCTATGGAAAGATACCCTCCTAAAAATGCTGGATAAGCAATGCCTGGGTCCTACATAATGTGACGGCGAATACAAAAAGGGTGTACTGTTCTAAAAATCATAAATTTTTCATTAAGATCAATTTTATGCCAGATCTAAGCATTGTACGAAAAATATGATAAGATATAAAATTGTAGAGAATAAAATTTCCTTTCTGTTACAAACATTTATAAGGGAATCACTTGAACCCGTCAGCTCCGATTTGAACAAAATTTGGGCAAATGTACAGAACAGATCATAAAACTCCATTCCTCAATTTTCACCCGCTGAAATTAATTTGTGGTACCGTTGAGGGAATTTTCCAAAATTTAAAAACAACGTTACGTGTAAAAAGAAATGAGAAAAAATTATCCTTTTACAAACCGTTACTATCGAAGTGACAATTCTGAAAAAAGGGTTATTAGACCAATACGTGGATCACAAGCCTATTTTTAACCAATTTCAGCCGTTCTGGAGCCTACAGAAAATTTTTGAAATTACTCCACGATTTTCAAAGTGCTGCCAAAACTGCTCTAATTAATCTCGACGGCTGAAAATTTGATGGCAGCATACCGCAGACAAGCCAAATCGACTGATGTAATTTTTCAGCGAATTAAAATGTGTATATTTCCGCATCACAAAAAAGGCGAAAATTGAAATAATTTAAAAAACGCTCATAATCATTGAAATCGTTCATAAACTTGATTTTTAATTTACATTCGCTCTGATGAACAAGTTTTGGCCATTTTTGACCCCACTGGAGCCTCTGGTAAATTTTCGAAATTTCTGCAGGATTTTCAGAGTGTCGTCAAAACTGCCCTGGGTTAAAATGGTTCCCTGGTTAGTTTTTCTCTAGATGACTTTGTTTTCATAATTTTTACAACTAAAGGTGAAAATCTTACAATAATTTTCAAATTTTTAATTTTCACAACGAAACAGTTCGAAAACCAGCGAATTTAGGGAAAAATCACATGTCTATGGCAAAACGATTTTTTTCGTAGAACCCTTAGATCACGCAGAAAAACGATTTTTATGGATAAAGGTGGCGAGTAAATTAAAAATTTTAGAATATTGTGTGAATTTTTGACGCTTTAATTGGACCATTTTGATCACAAATATTCAACGAATTTGGAAAGATCGCATTGTAGAGTAGGTCTTCTTCGACCAGAAAAGTTTTGTTGAATGTAAGTGTCTTTTCAATATTAGCTGGCATAAACATGAAAAAAAAAAGAGTAATTCAAAAACTTTATACACCATTTTCCCAAAAATCAACTTTCTGGACAGTGCACCCTTTCGTATTCGTCGTCAGAGACCGAACAAAATTCAATGGTACGTGTCATACAAAAACTTGAGGAAACCACCGCCTACTTTCATATTTCAAAAATGCACATTCAAACGAAATTCGCGATTATTCGTTTCATCGTTTGAGCATAGATGGCAAACACACGATATTTCTTTTCCTAATATTTCACGAAACCGACATTCGAACGAAATATTAAAAAATTTCACACAAAATATAAGTTGAAAAAAAAAAACGTTTTAAAAAGCCACATGTTGCGCGATATAAATCACTACATCGCATTTATCTAATTTTTATTTTTCAATTTCCATATTTTTAAAAATGTAAGTACACTCTGCCCGAGTATACGTGTGTACCCTCAGACCTAGCTTTTTAAATACGCCATGTTTGGAAGTATAGGTATATATGTGTATTATGTAATGTATCAGGATAATACGAGTAGTAGGTAGGTAAGGTATATGCGAAACATATATAAAACTCTTACGTCGTAATCTCCGAGAAGTTTTTTTTTTTTTCTTCCTCGGCTCGCTATAGAGTTTGGGAAATTTCGCAGATAAGCTTGTACTATATAATAAAATACTTTTGAGAGCTGGCGCGTAAATGTTGAATATCGCGGTGCATTTATAGCTACCTACTCGAAAATATAGGTAGTACAAGTATAGTCTATATACGCGAGTTTGCGTTTAGCAGATAAGTTTTCATGCATATTCTGCACCAACAATTCAATAAAGCGGTGAAACTTGAACGAAGAAATTTTTCTTCGCCGTCAAATGACGTACATTCGGTCCTTTTCTTAAAAGTTAAATACATAATCCAAGTAAAAGCTTGCAAAAGCCATAAGTTAAGATGTACCCCATCATTGTGCTTTATTCAAACGTAAACGCACCCACTAACATCTTCCTTTGTTCCATTTTAAGCCTCTTTGCTAATTTTACGTAATCTCCAGACGACAGCGTTCTTCTTGTAATGCAGATTTACGACAAGATGGTACGCTTTTCGCCCGATTGTCCTCATACATAACAACTACGCAAACTTAATTGTTTACCAGTATATATCTATAATAATTCCACGTATACATACGTACATAGGTAGCTAGCTAGGTATACGTAAGTAGACGTAGGTACGTACGTAAGTTTACAGAATTAAAAGAACATTCGCGTTTATCGACATTTCCGCACGTATACAAAAACGTTTGTCTGCCAGCACCCTCTGCCTGTGTTCTCTTTCTCGTACCTTCAAAACATCATACATTATCGGATTATACCTACCTCTTTTGAATCAAATTCAACGGTGCGACGCGACCGAATTAATGTTTTACGCGCGAAAATCTTCGTAACATTCTTAATTGACTTTTCACTAATTCCACCAACGTATCGCGGTGCGGATTCCTTTTTTTTTTTTTTTTTTTTTTTTTTTTTTTTTGTTTCACATCTGCTCAGAAAATAAGAAGCTAGTTTAGAGGCGGATGTTAACAACAGCGGCATGTCATTTCGAAAACTTTATCAGTTCGGCGTACAACATCGAACAAGGCAACGCAACGAGTAGCACGCATTTTGAAAGCTTTTGTGTGCCATACGCATAAGCACTGACAAAAGATTTGTATTTATGCAGAAGTGTCTGCGTGTGATAACGACCAATAATTTTCATCCAACTTTGACCTCGATAACAAACAACGCGTGAGATCCTTTTAAAATATCTGTCGAATGTTTGCGCACAAATGTGCTACCAAATAATGGTAAATTACGTGCATCTGTATCGAGGGTACTTTTACAGAAACAAAAAAAAGTCAGTATATCGTAATGAACGAGTCCCATCTTTGCCCCACTTGAAAATATGAAAAAATCCTACAAAAAATTAAAAATATTATTTGATAAGCAGTGGATCTTGGAACCGTAACGTTTACTTGGTTGTTTACGAGCAGAAATAGAATATCCTCGTGTGCTCTGTTAAAATATGTACATAATTTTTTTGTACTTTTGTACTTTTGTACTTTTTACACATCAGCAGAAAGTTTTGGCATCCTGCTGGATACTTCTCGTATTTTCCACGATACATACTAAAAAATTCAATAGTTTACGTACCTACTCACCAACGACACTTGACACAATTCGAAGAATTTGGAAAAAAAAATTCTTTTTTTTTCATTCTTTCATGTTTGTTACGAACATTTGACACTCACCTAGAACAAAAAAAAAAAAACAAATATTAATTTTTGATTATTTATTATTAATTTATTGTACAAAAAAATACGTAATAATATTTCAACATTCATCAATCTCACTACAATGATCTATCGATTTATCATTATTCCTTTACAAAGATTGGAAAAAATCTGAGGGTAGTTTTTTTTGTTTAGTGATATCGTCAATTCATCGATAAAATCGATCTCGTAACATCAAAACACCCCTCAAAGCCTCAAATGAGGAAGACCTACGAAGGAAATCTCCACTGGAGGAGATTAATTTGTATTATTTATGAATTTGCAGCAATGGACTGTTTCTTTTTGAGAAAATGAAACTGAATATCAGGCCTTTGTTTCCTCACGCTGATTCCTTTTCAAGTTTAAAATTATTAATTGATTGATTTGTTGGCAAATGACGCCAAAAAAAAAACGTGATGAAAATTTCAACTCTCTGACTAATCCTACACTCCCTCCACCCCCCACTCAAAGGAAGGGGTTTCCACTTTTTCTGTGTGAAATTTTTTTGGGTATGATTTTATAAAAAGGATATAAATGCTATGTCCGAGCGAAACAAGGGCGAAATTTTGAAAAAAATGGACTGTATTTAACGATCAAAAAAGGAATTTTCAAGAGTTGAAAAAAAATTAGCATAAATGTAAAAATTTTTTAATTATTTTGGCCCCAAGGGGGGGAGAGGGGTTCAGACCCGCATCACTCATCTGTCTGATCAAGAGGTGAACAAGGATAGAAGTTAATTTGAAAAATTGTAGTTCATATACAGTTATCCAAAACTGCATTTCTTGAAGTGCTTAATTAATCGAAAGGTTGAATAAGGGAATTTAAGTAAGTAATTTTAGGATTATTTTGTTTTTAACTACGGAAGCGGGACAGAGGACGGACGATTTTCAGGACAGACCTCGCCTTCACGGTCTTCTCGCGGATTACGTTCCTGTTTGTAATTTACATAAAATTTGAAAGTACATGTGATGACCAGTAGACTTTGCAAGATAAAAAAAAGTTTCATACGTTTTTTTTAGCCTGATTTTCTATGTCATACATCAATAAAAACCAGTCCATTACGGACTATCGAATTACGACCGATGGAGGAAGCAGTGTCAACGAAATCCGTTTGGAGGTTCTAGAAGACCATTGAGACCATTTATGGCCATGCCAGATATTTATTCCTGTTTATTTCTATTTTTTCCCGAAACTAAAAATCATTTACTCAGCATGATACCAACCAAAATCGGTCAAATTTGGGCAATAGGCTTGGGTTGGCCAGGAATTTGATATGTTTAAGTGGACATGACCTTGGATCAAAATTCAGTTATGCCCAAATTGAGAAAGGAGAAGCTGAGAAGCAAAAAATTGCAAAAATTCTTCCTTTTTAAGCGAATTAACAGAGACAATCCAAAGTTACATAACATATCCAAAAATCAGCTTCCTAGGTCTGTTAGGAAGGAAGATATAAGAAGTTTCTCCCTTTTTTGACTTTGAAAGAGATCTGTTCCCGCTAGCTCCCCACCAAATTGAGTTGGGAAGTTTAAATATAGCATACAGGCTTAGTAGGGGCCATAAATGTGCCTTTTGGTAGGTTCGACTTTTCAGCCCAATTGTACCCTCTCACAGCCTCAAAAAAGAGGTTTTTTGGGTGGGTTCTCTTATTTTTTGAATTTGTTGTTCGCATAGCTCCCCTACAAATGGAGATGGGAAGTTGAAATTTGGTAGGTAGATTTATTGTAAATCTTACATGCGCCTTTTGAGTGTTTTGACTTTTTAACCCTATCGCATCCCTTCACAGCTTCAAAAATGTGGTTTTAAAGAGGATTTCCTCATTTTGAGAGGTTCTTCCTTCCCTATTTCTCTTTCAAATTGAGCTGGGAATTTTAAATTTTGTAAGTAGATTTAGTATAGGTCTTTGATGTGCTTTTTAGGGGTTTCAGCTTTCCACTGCAGTATCCACCTGTACTCCTACCACTGTTCAAGAGCTGTGTTTTTATTTCGTGAGTAGACAATGCATCTTCTTTATTTATGGAAATCAGCTCCAACTTTTTCTCGTTTTTTCCAGAGAGTATTAAATTACGAATAAAATCGGTAAAAATCGCATGTTTCGAATTTTTTGAAGACTGAAAAGAAGAAAAAAATTCATCAATGATCCTATCAGAAATGAAGATATTTGAGATATAAATAGCCAAATATCGTAGGTTTCATTTCCAGGTCAATGATAATGAACTGAAGTAATGTGAATGAATTCGTCAAAATCAAATTTGAAAATATTCAGTTAGCTAACTGTTAAACAATAATTTCGATACATTGGTAACAGCATAAAAACCACACTTTTTGTACTATTCTAGGTATTTGAATTGAGAACCGACATCAAAACGTTCACACTCGAAATATTTCGCTAAACTGACTACTGCAAAAAATACCTAAAACAGAATCCAATATACTCAAAGTACAGCAGTTACAAATAAAATTGTTATTTTCAGCGTAGAAAACAAAATTTCTCAACAGAGTCGTTGAACATAAACTTTGTTCTCACACGTTGATTTCCAGTACTGCCCATTTCCAATTCGTTTGAAGATATTACAAAATGCATGAATCGATGTCGATGTACGCATATATCTACCTAGGATGTATTCTATTTTCGAAGAAAAAAACTAACAAATAAAGCCAATTTGTTTATAGAATAAATCCAGTCAAATCTTTAAACCGATTAAAGACAGTGCATCAATGTGGATGCGAACTTTTATCTTCAAATATTTCCGCAGCCATGTGCTAACAAAACAAACATCCAGACTTTGCTTTCACAACTTGATTTAGGCTTGGAATTTTTTTCAGCAACCTCGACGGCGTGGTGGTTTTGCCATAAATTCATTAAATCCTATTATAATGGTATTATAAATATAAAAGCAGGCCATTTTTGTCAATGAAGATACTATACTAACATTTCCTTGCACGCGCACATATATTTCCTCGTTGCTTTTTTTTTCAAAACTTTTTTTCCTCCACTGTAGCGTAGTAGGCTGGTGTGTTACGTTTTTTAAGGAAATGATTCTAAAAATATGTCTCTCGATTATAAATACATCGGTTGTTATTCGACTCTCGAAAGCTATATAGAACCTTTTTTCGAATACGACTGCTTTTATAAATAAATAAATAACTTATCAGATAAGTCACTTTCATCCATAAATGTTGGATACAGCGATTAATAAATGAATTTTTTTTTCTGCAGTGTAAATGTTCTACGAAGAACAAAATAGTTCTGCTTTCCAATGAGAGGATAAGCACATATAAACGAGTACCGAGTACATACAATGTACTACGCTAAAAACTGGTGAAATTTTTTATATATTAAGCTTTCCCCTACCTACTTGCGCAATCTGACATGTACCTAGCTAGTAGCTGTAGCTCTAGCTACCTACGTAGATAAGCATAACATTTTCATTACTCTCAACTTACTTGATACAACCGAAATTGCCTAAAGCGCGAAAACTTTTCAAAAGACAGATATGAGAGCATAAGCGAAAAATAAGGTGTAAGCTGTCAGCTACGGTGAGCGCTTTCTCGTTTTTCATATTTCACGCTCACAAATGGATATATTAAGAAGGTTTAAACGCCCTTTTAATATTTGTATTGCGATCTCACGCGTTAACACTGGCGGCTAAAATGAAAAACCTAAGACTTACTAGGGTTTTTTCTTTCTCCTTCAGCAGTCGTCGGCAGACGCAAATAAGTAAACATGTAAATTTTTCTAGCGTACAAATATTTGAATGATTTTTCAAAGGCGGAAAATTTAAATGATTCTTTTGTAAGCAAGTACAGTACCTATAACTGCTACCTCCAGATTTTTATCAATTCTATGTAACCTCTAAGGTACCGCATGTGTATATGGTCCGGCATATCGCGGAAGCAAGAGTGCACCCCCTCCCCCTCCCCCGATCCTTTGAAACATGTTTCTTCCTAAAGAGGACATACTAGGGAACATTTTAGGCCATGTTAGCCGAAATCAAAGTTGGCTGAACTTACAAAGTAGCGGTTATTTTGATTAACAGGTGGACTGAAAATTCATATTTACGCTTATAACTCGAAAACTGCGAGACTTACGATAAAAATTTATAGCACCAAAAATGTTCTCTGTAAAATTTAAAATCTTTTTGATGCATTGCAATGCGCGTGAAACAGCTCCGTTAGTGAGATAACCGCACGTGAAGTTGCGCCCGGTCACAATTTCTACCTGATATACGCTTATTATAGGTAATTTTCTGCTCGCGTAGCCTATAAGTGAAAAAAAAATCCACCTCCCCCCCGCCGATCCTGTGGAACATGATTTTTCTGTAAGGCAAATCCTAAGAAGTATTTTGAGCCAACTTTGGTTTCGGGTGACATGGTTTAAATGTTCCCTAGAATGTCCCCTTTAGGAAAAAAACGTATTTCAGAAGATCGGGGGGGGGGGTGCACTCTTACCCCTACCATATTCTGGCCTGTAATGGTTTCATTTTTTCCTTCATTTTTGTAAGTTCATTTCTCTCCTGAACTCAACAAAAAAGTGTGGATTTCGCCCACCCTTATGTCTCCTTTAGGAAAAAACACGGTTCAGAGAATCGGCGGGCGGAGGATGCACTTTCATCCCCGTCATATGCCGGATTATTACCATTGACCATTTTTTAAACATTTCAAATTTTCACGAACCATCTCAAAGGCTATAGGAAGAATAACATGGTGAATTTGTCCCGGTGGAATTTTGACATGATAGTTTGGTGGTAGGTGCATACTATCGAGATACATTTTTGATCAAAATTTTGGACTCACAAACCCACTGGTTTTCGAAAGAGGGGGTGATTTTTTGGAAAAACACCAGTAATTTTTTTTTTGAAAAAGCTAATTGATCGATTAGAGCAATTTTTTGGTACGTTGTACATCCATAAAAAAGACATCCCTGAAAAAATCAGCACCCCCCCCCTGTTTCCATGATTTACCCCCGAAATGACCTTTCGAAATTTTATTTATTTATTTTTAATAAAGATACTAGTTCGGTACAATTTTGAAACTACACTTTTTAGATGTGTACTCGACACCTTTATCATATAATTTTTTTTCAACATTTCATTTCATAAGGGTCACGGTCAAAATTTGAAAAAACTTGAAACGTGGGAGGATCAAACAGAGCTATAGTGCATAGAAAAATTTGCTTTTATTACAATTATTTTCGTATTCGGCATAATTATGACTTGTAATAGCAGAAAATCATAATCGATAAGAAAGATCCCTGTAAAGGCCCCTGTTGAGCAGTAGGAGCACCCCCTCTCCCCCACTTTTGGACCCCTGGGTACGTTCATGATATTGGTGTTGTTTTCGCATGAATCGAGCCTTCTAAACACGAAAATAAAATCAGATTTTCAATTCTTCCCTTATAAGTACATCATCCAGAAGGGCAGATGGTACCAAATGTTCATTTAAAAAAAAAAAACGGAAATGTTACAATAGTTTCCATATTTAGGATATTTGTGAATTAGAGAATAGAAAATCATAGCGGAGAATAATCAAGTGCGCTCAGGGACTTTCCTCGACCACAGCAGCACTCTCCCATCCCTATTTTGGGGCTCATAGGTATGTTCATCGAACCTCCTGAACAAGAATATGAAATAAAATTATAAGCTTCGATTGACGTTATATTTGATTTTCTGAGGAGAGAATAAACTCAGGTTGAAATTCAATTGTGCCAAAATTCGGGGGAGGGGGTGCTGAGGGGCAAAACTTGCAAAAATTGTTCCCTCTCAAGCCAAACGATAGTAAATCCAAAGTTGTACAACATATGCAAAAATCAACTTCCCAGATCAATCAGGAGGAAGGGTATGAGGGTTCCTCCTCTATCTCCCTTCAAATTTTTAAATTGAGGTAGAAAGTTGAAATTTGATATGTAGACTTAGTAGGAGCCATAGAGCCTTTTAAGGGTCTCAAAAATGTAGTTTTTTCGTCGGTTTTCCTCATTTTTTGATTTTACTATTCGTATAACTTACTTTTCATCATCATTATACCCTTCTTAGTCCCAAAAGAATGGTTTTCAGAACGATTTTTCTTATTTTTCAAGTTTAAACCAGATATATCCCCCCCCCCCCCCCTGAAATTTGACCTGTACATTTATTAGTGGTATTGGATATGCTTTTTGAAGGTTTAAACTTTTCATCCCCCCTCCCACTCCTACTTGCATTCCTAAAAAAGTGGTTATTTGGACTGTTTCTACGGTTATTCGAGTTGGTTCCCCGCATTAACCTTCTTCCACGTCTTTCCCTTTCATTGAACTGAGGGGTTGATATTTGACAAACAAAATTTAAATATGGATCCTAGATATATGTATTTACAGACGTTCTGACATTTCAACCCTTTCGACATCCTTTTACAGGCCCAAAAAAGCGTGAATTTTATTGCAATTCGTGTCAATCATTTCAAAATTCAAGAGCGTGTAAGAGAGAGGGGGAGGGGTCTACGTGAAAAACTGAACATGACGTGACGGTTAGAGTCAACGTGATGAAAATTGTTTATTTTCAAAATGACACCAAGTTCTAGCATACCGCACATGAATTTTTATTAGCTGATTAAAATAGAGAATTTTCCAAACTACCTAGCAATGGGTATAAAATCTATATTTTGATGATAATTCACGATACCTTTTTTTACCTGTCATCTACGTTCAGGAATTATGCTAAACTTCAAAAACCCCTTCCAAAAACTGCCATTTTTAAACCACAGATACACACTTCCTGAAACACATTCATCAATAAAATTCTACTTATACACTATTATACCTATACACACGCGTGTGTGTGTACTTCAATCAAATAATAGTAATAAAAATTCAACGAACGCGAACGCCCGCAGACATCCGTCTACGTTGCTAGTTACCTTCTTCACCCCTCGTAAAGATTACCTTTTTCACATCACCCCAAAAACAAGTACCTAAGTACTACCTATAGCATAAGTACATACGCATACCATAGGCTATGACACGACTCGACGACTCGACCATAGCCAGACTGGTACCAACAAACAAGGCATATAGCTGGGTATCCACTTATCTATCCACCACCACCGATCCACGCCGCGCCACCTCCTAATCTATAAGCCTTATCCACTTCACATTCCACACCTCGTTCGATAAAATGCTCGCGGAATAGAGGTGTGGGAAACCATACATACGTGCGTACATATATATATATAATCAATTAGTTAAAAATCTGTTTTAATTATAAAGGGTTGCGCGGAATAAGGCTGAAAAAAAAACACGCTGCTACAGAGAGGAGTGTAAACGATACTATGGGCGTAGTAATTTCCACCCTTTCGAATGAAAAACAACGAAAGAAAAAAAAAAAAAACCAGTCCGGAGTTATATAATCTTTTGATCTGACGTAAACTATGCTAAACGTATAGTGCATAGTAGGCTTTATATATATGTAGAGAGCTATACGACTATATACGTTTTACGTTTTGTACGTACAAAGCGTACCTACCTATTCCTGCTATTACGAAGAATAACCATAGAGATGAGGACGAGGAGATTTTAGTGTCTACAATCTATATGTGCTATTCTACGTTATAGTACACGGCATGGTACGAGGATAGGCTCTATATGCTTCGAACTGAGCATTCTAATTAGAACGGTACAAGCGGAATGTTTTGGACGAGTTTTCATTATTAAATAATGTGAAACCGTTCAACAACGCCATTGTTAATTAATATCGAAGATATAGTATAGTGGCGTGTTAAAGGACGAGCGACTACGACGACTACGACTACGACGACGGACGTAACAAGCGCATTTACTATAGCTCTTTGTTGTGCTAGTATCATAGACTATACATACACCAGTTAGAGTCTCTCTCTCTCTCTATATCTTTTTCACAGATATACCCATACACATACACGTATAAAATCTATGGTACGGCTATCATCGTGTTAATAACACAAAAACTATATACAACACACACCCACAGTCAGATCTTTTCCTATATAACCGAGCAGCTCCAGCTATTGAATAAAATAACAATGAGAGGGTACATAGTACGTAAACGCGCGGAAATGTCTACGCGCTTTTGAATTCCGTCGAGAATTGGTTAATTTACAATTGCATGCTGGTCGAATGAACCAGGCTTCATAATGTGCTGGTTTAATCTTCTACGTATAGTGTGGTACCGATGTTTTCTTCATTCTTAGGCCATGCCACCCTTTCCAATATACAACCGAAACACGTACGCATGAAAACTAAGCTAAAAAGCATCTTGGACTTTGTCGTGCTTGTACGATTTGCAACCTGTAATTCAGGATAGAGGTGGATGGTAGTTTTGTTTTTAATAGAAAGCAATTTTAAAATGAGTAATTCCAACCACAAAAAACCACATTTAGTACACCGCTAAATCTACGTGCAAGAAGAAAAACCGACGAAAAAACTACATTTTTGGGGGCTGAGAGTGGAAGCAATATGTCTGAATAGTCAAAACTCCCAAAAGACATATCTAGGACCTATACTAAATATACATACCAAATTTCAACTTCCTAGCTCAATTTGGAATAGCTTTCTGCGAGGAACAAGCTCAAAAAAAAAACACATTTCCAAGGCTATGAGGGGCTGCACCAGAGCTGAAAAGTTATTGGTTCCCCGAGTGCGCATTTAGGGCCCCTAATGAATGTACATACCAAATTTCGACTTTCTAGCTCAATTTGAAACAGATTTATCCGAGGAACCAACTCAAAAAACCACATTTTCAGCGTTGAGAGGGAATGCAATGAGGCTGAATAGTCAAAACCCCCCCCCCCAAACATATCTAAGACTATACTAAATCTACATACCAAATTTCAACTTCCTAGCTCAATTTGGAATAAATTTATGCGAGGAACAAACTCAAAAAGCCACATTTCCGAGGCTATAAGTGGGTGTAACAGAGCTGGAAAGTTGGTATTCCCCTTCTCTAGAGCGCATCTAGGGCCCCTATTAAATGTACATACCAAATTTCGACTTCCCAGCTCAATTTGGAACAGATTTATCCGAGGAACCAACTCAAAAAACCACATTTCCAGGGCTGAGAGGGGATGCAATGAGGCTGAATAGTCAAAAATCCCCAAAAGACATATCTAGGACCTATTCTAAATCTACATACCAAATTTCGACTTCGTAGCTCAATTTGAAATAAATTTATGCGAGGAACAAACTCAAAAAAACACATTTTCCAGGCTGTGAAGGAGTGCAATAGAGCTGAAAAGTTGGTACCATCCTCTTCTCAGGGCGCACCTAGGGCCCCAATTGAATGTAAATACCAAAGCAGCCCTTTTTCAAGGTCAAATAAGGGAGAAATCCTCATATCTCCCCTCCTAATTGACCTAGGAGGTTGATTTTCGGATACGTTATGCAACTTCGGATACTCCATCAATTAACTCGAAAAGAAACAATTTTTACGTTTTTAGCCCCTCAGCACCTCCTCCTCCAAATTGTGGCACAACTGAATTTTGACCCAAGGTCATCCCCACTCATATATATCTTAATCCGCCGTCAAACTGAGCCAATTGACCAAATCGAAGTTATTTTGGTTAGTATCGAGTATAGTGATTGATTTTAATATTCGAGGGAAAAAAATAAAAACCAATATTTGACATGACCAAAATTGTCTTAATGGTCTTCAAAGGCCCCAAAATGGCTTTTGTTGGTATCCTCCCCTCCAACCACCGTTGGTCGATGGACTGTAATAGCCTGGTTTTCATTGACGATATGACATAAAAAACCAGGCTAACTACATTTTTGGAGCTGTGAGGGGGTGCAGTGAGGGCGAAAAGTCGAAACCCTTAAAAGGAACATCTATGGCTTGTACTAAGTGTACACACAAAATTTTAACTTTCCAACTCAATTAGGAGGCGTAAACGGGGAGAAGCAACCTTTTTTCAAGGTCAAAAAAGGGAAAAACACCCGCATCTCCTCTCCTAACTGATCCACGAGGCTGATTTATGGATATATCGTGTAACTCAATATTTTCTATCGATTAGCTGAAAAAGGAACAATTTTTGCGGTTTTAGTACTTCAGCAAACCTTCACCCAGATTAGGGCATAACTGAATTTTGACTCGCGATCAACCTCACTTTAGAATATCAAATCCACTGCCAATCTAACCCATGTCTCAAATTTGAACAAATTTGGTAGGCGTTAAATACAGCAATAATTTGTTTTCGAGAAAATAAATATATAAATAAATGAAAAAATATCTGACACGGCCAAAAATCTTCGTAATGGTCTCCTAGGACCTCAAAACGAATTTCCCTGAAATCCCCTTGCCCCTCATCGACCATAGATCGATGAACTGAATAGCCTGGATTTCGTCGTTGACAATATCACTTGGAAAATTATGCTAAAAACATATCCTAGATTTTGACAAAACTCACGAAAATGGTAGATCCAACATAAAAAGTTTTGTGCTCTTAGCTCGGTGGGAGGAGGGAGGGGTGGAGTTATGCGTCTGCGAAGTAGGGTCATTATCGAAAAAAAAAAAAACGTACAGTTATTCCTCATGTAAACCACCTAAAAGTAGTGTAGGATCCCGGTCATAAAGCTAAAAAGATGCGATTTGAATTTATACGTTTACCCTATCAGGGGGTTGAAAAGTTACAGAAATCATTGAAAATATCATTTTATCCGTAATTTGGAGTTTAAAACCACACTCTAAACGAATTTTTCATCATTTTATTCTTTAAACGTTGAAAAATCAATATTTTTTGAATAATTTATTCGGTTCTGATGCATAAAATGGCATTTTGAACCATTTTTTTCATTATTTTGCTCACTTTTATAAAGATTCTCTCCCTTTTCGAGTGGTAAAACGACATTTTGAACGAATATTCATAATTTTTATTTTTCAAAGTGAAAAATCGACGTTTTTTGAAATGGTTTTTTTCTATTTTTCGAAGAGTTCAATTACTTTTTTAATGATTTTTCTATAACTTTACAAATTTGTTTGAAGTTTGTATCGGTCGTGTGGAGTTTTTCGAGCTGTATATTGACATTTCTAACGATTTTTCCATCGCTAAAATCATTAAAAGAGAAAAGTCAACGATTTTTGAAAAAAAAAATTCGTTTTTTTACTATTTTCCAAGAGTACAATGACATGTTGAACAATTCATACGTTTTTCTTTTCTAATTTACAGCTGAAAAAAAAACAAAAAAAATGTGGAAACCTTAATTAGAAACTAGGTGCCCATTTTTCGCTCAGCAAATGCGTAAATCATTCGTAACAATATTTCACGACTCAACAAAAATCAGAAAAAAAAATTTCGAAAAATGATAATTCTAGATCGTTCTAAATGTAAAATGATAATCTCTAAGTTAACACGACAATATCATAGGTCTCTACGTCCAATTAGACTAATTTAACAAATACAAAACGATTCCAATATATCAAAATAATGATAACAAAAAAATTCAAACGAAACAAAATTTATTAACATAACGAAACGCAACACTTTTCTCTAATATTGACTTGGTTCAGAAAAACACGAAAGAAATCCTTATTCTTTTTTTTTCTCCTTATTCTTTTAACTGCTCTACAATACCTACTCTTCTCCGAGTATAGTGAAAAATTCGTCCATTAATTTTCATCACCGTACACGATATCGGACAACGAAATAGTCGAGAGTACCGATGCAAAAAATAAATTCATGCCGAGATATGTACCTTACCCACATACCCTGCCTTGTACTTGGTTCGTATTGCTCGAATGGCAAACTCTATGGGCAACGTAACGTTTACAATTTATTACGGAATCGAATTTAACTTTAATTTGTTCCAGACACCAGATGAACCTTTTATGGAATGATTTCTAGCCTTGTACGCGTGTATGTGTCTGTATAATACGATCCAAGTTACTCTGCAGTAGCAATAGCTCTGGCAGCAGCACCTGTACGTAGCATAGCGCGACTTGTGGGTATTTCTTTACACAGCCATAGGAGTAACATTAGATACGAAAGTGAGTTAGAGAAGAAATTCTACGAGTTGGTTGGGTTGCTGCTGTTCGTTTACGTTCGCGGTTCGGCCCATAAATAAAACGTCTTCCTACTTCGAGATCGTTAACTCGACTACGCGAATAAATTTTTTTACTTCTCGCCAAAGCTATATTATCTTACTCGTTGACTAATGAGGGCTTTTGGACTTTGTCGCCTGGTCATCCGCGTCGCGTCCCTTGTAATACGTACATAGGTATACATTCCGGACCGTACAATATACAACACAAAAGTAGCCTAGAAACGGTATTACGGTCGACACAAAGCATGAAAATACGCCAACCTACGAGTACGAAATGCGTAAAATTTACAAATAAAAGCAAAACAAAAAAAAAAACACCAAAAAAACAAGCGACTTGACCAATTACAATAAAATTTCACGACTTTAGTCTGCAGCCGAAAGCAGTTAACATAATCAACTGATCTTCTTACATTATGACACCCATTTCGAGCAAGTGAACCTGCCCGTACCCGTACCCGTACCCGTACCAATGGCCATGCTTCGGTCTCGGATGTATACGCCATTAAAGAAATCTGGTGTAATAAATTCGATTATCGCGACAATTTTTCTTTATTACGACGTCGTTGGTAAAATTTAGCCGCAATTAGGACATTATGACGAGACGATGGTGGCGGAAAGACCGAGTAACTGAGACCGATATGTTAATTTTTTTTTTCTCTCTTTTTTTTCCTCTACGCTTTTAGTTAGATTTATTCATTCTTCGCGGTATTTAGCCACAAACTGTCGCCGGTTAATGATGGCAAAGTCGACGTTATAAATAATCCGATACACGAGTACGTAGCTGAAGCTATATAGCTGATGGTGTATTCTCATGTGACCATTTCATAATTCATATTACTCGCTGCGCGCGATAAGACCATGCAGATAATTCGAGAAATGAAAATCAAGCTACGAATCGGGGCTAAAGTTTCAAGCATTTTACCCCCCCCCCCCGCCTGTACCTAGTTTTTTTCGCCTTGCACAGCGATCACTTTACACAATCGATGTATTCTTAATGTCTAATCGAGTGTTTCCAGTGATCAATTACGCTCTCGTTACAAAATTGTTATTTGATGTTAACATAAAAGTTATCGCTGTACTTTAAATTGAATTTTTTGAATAAAATTACAATTTTTTCTTACGTTGAAAGTGAAATAGAAAACTAGGAAAAAAGTGCTTTTCGACTGATTTAGACACGTTGAATACGATCCAATGTTTATTTTTCGTTCGAATCACTCGTTCGCATTTTAATTCTTTACCCCCCCTCCCACCCCACTCATGCTCTGATGCTCACAATTCTACAATTATGTTCCTCTGGCAAAATTTTAATGTCGTAATCTGACATAAAATTTCATGTGGAACAACTTTACTTCTATTCATTTTTAGCGCATTATCCCTTATTTCTGAGAAAAATGCAATTTAGAGCATGTTTCAAATTTTTGAGAACAGCCCAAATCTAAAAAAAAAAAAATTGAAAAAAATAGCTAAAAATTACAATAGTCAAAACGCATACTTTGGGGTAAAAAAACTTATACACCCCCCTCTCCCCTATTTAGGGTCTACAGCTGCAGCAAATTAAAGTTTTATTTTGTCAATTCCCCCCCCCCTCGCCCAATAAGTGGAAAAATTTGATTACTTTTTCCAAAAAAAAAAAAATCGTTTTTTGACATTCTGAGCAACGGAGTGGAATTGGCAAAATTTTTTTCGCCCTAAAATTTTTATAAATTCTCAATGATGATGTTTTGTAAAAATTTAGAAAATCTGAGATCAAAGGAATTTTGTTTATTCCTATCGGGGAATACCTTTTAAATACCCTAGATTAATTTAGAAACGCAATATGCGTGAGACAAGATGAAAAAATAAGAAAACCCTAGCCAAAAACTGCTTTTCCGGGGCTATGAGGTGGTGTGCTGGGGCTAAAAAGTTTAAAAACCCGCCATAAGGCACAGGATAGGATTCCTATCAAATCCAAATACGAAATTTCAATCCGTTAGCTGAATTTGGAGGGGAGATTAGCATGCAGCTTTACGTTTTCAGCGCTGTGAGGGTGAGCGATGGGGCTGGAAAGTCGAAACAACAAAAAACCACAACTGAGGCCTCTACTAAATGTACACGTCAAATTACAGCCCCCTCCCCTCCTCTACAGCAGTTTTCAAAGTCAAAAAGGAGTAAATCCCTTCTATCTCCCTTCTTTAACGAGTCTACAACTTTTGATTCTCTATCGATTAATTTAACAACGAAAAATTTTTTTCATTTTAGCTTCTCAGCACCTCATCCGCCCCCCCTCCTGCCTGTCCGATTTGGGAGTAACCGAGTTTTGACCTGAAGTCATCCTCACTTAAAAATATTAAATCCGCTACCAATTTAAATCTGCTACCCAAAGGGTAAGGAATGATTTTGGCTCCAGTCCCGATTTTCGATCTAATGTCCCCAGATGGTGTACATTGATGTTAAAAAAAATCTAGAAAAAATGTTGACCTCCCCACTCTCTCCTTTTCGGAGTTATTGTTATTTTATTGCACTACTTTTAAGAATTTTTCATTCCAACGGAAACGAATGAAATTTTCTGTTCTTTGGTACAAAGTTACATTTCGCAGAAATGTATTCACACCATAATTTTTTCACTAATTTTGGTGCACTCCTTCTCGTGGTTTTGGCCTTTGAAAATTTTCAACTCTAAAAAAAAACCCTGATAACGAAGTTCGACCACTTTTTAAAAATATCCTAAAAACGTGTTTTTCAACGTAGATGTACGTAACGTACTCATTTTTGGCGAACTCGGTTGCGCATAGGTAAAAAATCTCAAAAACTATACAAAAATATTTTATTTCAGCAGATTTTTCGAATTTTGAAAGTTTTGGGAATTAAAAGAGACCAAATGAAAAAACCAACGTCGAATTCGTGTTTAGCGAGTCAAAATACTCTAGTAAACACCATTTTTGCAATAGTTTTACTGGAAATCTCGAAATTCATTTTTTTTTCTGTCATAAAAAGATTGAAAAATCGGTGAAAAAAGTGAGAAAAAACAGAATTTTGAGACTTTATTTAAAGCAATAACGAAAATCATATTTATCGGTGTATTCTGGCCCGTTAAATACGAATCCAGGTAGACCATTGCACTATTCGAACGATTATCGAAATGCATCGTTCGAAAACTGAGCAGCATTCATTATGGTCACTACTTGCCAAAAAATGTGAATGAATCGCTTCCTTTGAAATGGAAAATGACTAAAAATAATGTAATAAAATGACCATAACACCGAAAATGAGGGGGGAGGGGGAGAGGAGGTCAAAATTTTCTTCAGAATTCATTAGATCGAAAATCAGGGCTGGGGCCAAAATCTCCCCGTTTTCCGGCCATTCCCCTTTGACCAATTTCGGATGGTATCGAGCTGAGTAAAATAATAATTTTTAGCTTCGGTAAAAAAAATAATAAATAATTGCGTAGGTAAAAGGAATTAAATTATAATCTGACAAGGCCAAAAATGATCTCAATGGCATTCTAATATCGCAAAACGGATTTCGTTGATGCTCCCGTCCCCATCCGCTGAAAGTCAATAGTCAGTAATAGTCCAGTTTTCATTGACCATACGACATAGAAAATCAGACTAAAGAGCTGTTGCTTCGTGAGCAACTATTATGAAAAATGAAATTACAATTAAAAGGACATATTATTTCTTGCTTCTCTTGACAGCATTGTATGAATAGCTACCGTTTCTTTTCTCTTCTGTCACTAGACTCTTTTTATTTATTTATTTATTTATTTATACTGGGCGTGTGTAATTTCCAAGACTATTACACCCAGTGGAAAGGAGATCTAAATCTGATTTTTTAACTTCAGTTCTTTTATTAGACAGAGGATTTTGGAGATTTGTGATGGTTCATCAAGAATGGTTTCAGAGTTTTCTGGTATATTTTGCTTTAATCGTATTGTTTTGAGGTTTGTGCAGCGAAACAGGAGGTGTTCAACAGTAATTTCTTCTGTATTGCAGAACTGGCAATTTGGTTTGGGAGTTTTTGAGAAGAGGTAGTTATGTGTGAGTTTGGTGTGTCCTATGCGAAGTCGGATGATAATTATTCCTTCTGAACGATTTAGATGAGATAAGTGTTTCCAGGGTTTTATAGTTTTTTTG
>FIZR01006696.1:0-20141 GCA_900060175.1 Ferrisia virgata
TATGTGGATTTATTAATTTTTGTGTCAATGACCAAGAAAAAAGTAAAAAATGGGGTTTTTGGGTAATTTTTACAGGGGGCAAAAATTTTTCTAGGGGGCAACGCCCCCTATTGCCCCCTTCTGACTACGGGCCTGTCCCTCCCCCTCAAGCGCCCTTGGTCGATAGACTATCATAGCCTGGTTTTCATTGATAATGTGACGTAGAAAATCAAGCTAAAAAACGCGTGAAGATCAATCACTTAATAGGTGTACAATGGCACATATTACATGAACTTACTAATCACCGAAAGTACTTGTGGCCACAACAGCATCTCCATTTTCAGATATAACAACTATATTTGCTGATCCGGCACCCTCGTCAAGATGTTCCTTGGAATTACCACCATAATGGGTTGCATCATTCCATGTTCTCAGGTCGCTTATGTTACAGTATGCAGTTCTATCTGTTTCATGCTGTGACCAAATTGAATGCAGTGCTTTTTGGAAGGTCTACAAATATAAATGTTAAATGTATTATTAGTGGGATGCATATTGCATTGGTGGTGATAGTGGACACGAGATGAGCTAGCGACCCTCCCCCAAATGTTTTCAAGAAAATTTAGTAAGTTATTATTTGTGCAACTGAAAACCATACATTTGATTTTCAACATTTGTCGTAGAGGTAGAAAGTGATTTTGGAGCAAACAAAGGAGATATCCAGGATCCCTACTCAGTAGCGGATTGTCACATATTTTTGGCTATTATGGCTATTATATATGCATATTGTTGGCTATTTCTAAATATCTAAATTAATTGTAAATATTGAATTTAAATTCCGCCCAGACCTTTTCCTAAGAATGGTGTTTCAGGGTAAAAGTAGAGGAATTCAACCACTGTTGCGTCGCATGTAATGATCAAAAAATTTAGAAAAAATTTTATTTTATACTTCAATGTATACTTCATCCATCTCCTATGTTGTTAACCCCCCACCTCAACCACCTGCTTCTGGAGAAAAAATTCCAAATCAACCCAAGGCTACTTGCCAGTAGTTGATAACTTTTTTTAGCAATTTGCTAGTAGTTGATAGTCCACTAGTTGATAATCCATAAGTGTTCAAAATGGTGTTTCATTGATCTGAATACCAATATTGATTACCCTGAGAATAATTTCTGCCTTTGAGAGGGGGCGGGGCAGAGACTATCAACTACAGCAAATATTAAAATCAGGCATAAGAGGATTTCAAATCAAAAATCTTTAGTGTAGGAGGATTTGAAATCTAAAATCCAAAATCCAGATTCAATATTTTGTATGATTAAAATTATTCTGCGAAGGAAATGAAAAAAATTGACAATGATTCTCATCTTTGAAACAATTACACGGTAAAATTTGAAGATTCTGGATGATGTAACGTTGAATTTCTGTTCCATACAACGCAGTGACGTATCAGGCTAAAAAGAGAAAGCTCCTATTTTTTCTGTGTACTGTTTTTTGGGTGTAATTTTATAAAATAGAATTAAATGGTGTCCTTGAACGAAACGAGGGCGAAATTTTGAAAAAATGGGCTTCTTAACGATTAGAAAGTGCATTTTCAGGAGTTTTGGAGCCTGATTTTCGTGGCATATTGCAACCATGAGAATTGAAAAAAAGGAGAAAATCCCCATATCTCCTCTCCTTATTGACTTAGGAGGTTGATTTTTGGATATGCAATGCAACAGTTAGTTTTCTATCAATTACCTTAAAAAGGAGCAAGTTTTGTATTTTTGGACCCTCCGCACCCTCTCCTCCAAAATGGGCCTAAAATGAATTTTGACCCAAATTTATCTTAACTCATATATGTCTTATCCGCCGTTAAACTGAGCCGATTGACCGAATTGGAGCGATTTTGGTCGGTACTGAGCGGAGTAAATGATTTTAACATTGGGGGAAAAAAATAAAAATGAAAATAAATATCTGATATGGTTAAAAATCGTCTTAATGGCCTTCAACGACCTCAAAACTGATTTTGTTGATATCCCCCCTCCCTCATCCACCGTTGGTCGATGGACTGTAATATCCTAGTTTTCATTGATAATATGACATAGGAAATCAGGCTAATTAGCATAAATGTAAACATTTTTAAAAATTTTCAGCCTTGGGAGAGTTCGGTGATCCGAACCTTTCTCTTTGGCATCGCCGATTTCAAATCCAAAATCCTTTACAAAAGTATTTTGCAAATCTGAAATTCAAAATTCGCTATATAGATGGATTCAAATCCAAAAATCCAAAATCCGAATTTAGGAGCTTTCCGGATTTAAAATCCGGAAAGACAACTTTTTTGGAGTTGTGAGGGATGTGCAATGAGACTGAAAAGTTAAAACTCTCAAAAGACATATCTAGGACTTATACTAAAACTTCATACTGAATTAAAACTTCCTAGCTCAATTTGGAGGGAAGATAGGGAAGGAACAGACCTTTTTCAAAGGTCAAAAAGGGGAACCCGTTGTATCTCGCTTACTAATTGATCTAGGAGGCTGATTTTCAGATATGTTGTACGTATTTGAAGTGTCTATCGATTGTCTCAAAATAGAACAGTGTTTTGGATTTTAATCCCTCAGCACCTCCTACCCCAAATTTGGGTGTAAATGAATTTTGACCCGAAGTCAACCCAACTCCAGAATATCAATTCCTGCACTAATCGAAGCGTATTTCCCATATTTCATCGATTTTGCTCAGTATCTGGCAGAGCAAATAATTTTAAGTGGGAGGGAGATTAAAAATGATGACCAAAAATGGTCGTAATGGTTTTTTAGAGCCCCAAAACGGATTTTATTGATAGTCCTTCCTCATCAATCTTAGGTAGATAGACCGTAATAGCTTGATTTTCATTGACAGTGTGACAATGAAAATCAGGCTGATAAACTCATCATAATTTGTATCACGTACATTCGTGGAAATTATTCAACTGTAATATTTTCACTTAACCGTATGACTTACTCTCCCAAAAGGTAATCTAATATTTATATATGGTCTGGTATTTTCAACCATCGTATCACGTACCTCGTTTGTATCCTTATCCAAAATAACAGGGTCTCCTAATTTTGATCGAACGCCAAATGCCAATTTCACCGCTTCGATGATGCTGTGAATAGTCACTGAATGAGAGCTAGTAATTGTATGATCTATAATTGGTAGTATCCTTTGTACGAGGTTCAAAATATAGCCGAGAATAGGTCCAGAAGAAGGTAAACGTGTCCCATGCACAGTGTACTTTTTGGAAACGATTGTTCGGAATGTGTGTGTACTTCTCGCACTGAAAAATGAAATGCAAATTTTTGCCAGTGTTCGTTAAAATTTAAATACTTATAGCCGTACGTAGGTAATTTCGAATTTGAAAATTTACGTATAATTTTTGAAATCATCCTTCGTCATAATACCATCAAATGCTGCGACAATTTTATCGGTCAAAGATCCTTCGTAGAATGCGAAGCTTCCGTGGTCAGCAATTTTTTGTAGGGTTTGAGCCAATTGCACATTTACAAATTTATCTCCTTCTTTTAGTAGTTCTCCTGTTTTCATATCTTTGAATATGTACCTTGGAGGAAAGTGTCAATGAAGTACAAATATCAGATGCATTATTATTATTATTTTGTAAGAGTGCGTGCAATTGAACCAACTTGAAGTCTTCATTGTAAGAGAACAGCTGCTTACGATCCAGTATGGTATAAGCTAGTGGTCTACCGACAGGGATACCTTCTTGACACATTCGAATACTCGGTTCGAATAACTCTTTCCACGGTACGCCACCCCCATAATTGCTCCACGCTCTCCAATATCCACGCACTTCTCCAGGGATAGCTATCGATTTTGATCCTAGAACAAGTCAAATTGGTACATTTGCCATTGGTGTCTCTGTCTGTTTGTACGAAAATTTTCACACGTCATAAATAAAAGCGATGGTGCGGTTGGAGAGTCATTCGACTTGCCTATATATAGAAGATAATTTCGGAGCGCAAAAAATTTTTACCATCCCCCTACTTCTTCTAAGGGGCGATGGCTTCAAAATAAATGCTTTTCAAGATAAATATTCTATCTCCTGCAGTTTTCCACCGATTTTTGTTAAATTTGGCTCATAGGTGGGGGTAAAGGGAGCACTTTGAAAATTTTTCACATTTTTTCGACCTTTATAATGACCTTAAATTTGACCTTGAAAATTTCAAGTTGCCGTGGGGACACCGTTTTGGTGGGTGTCATAAAAAAAATCATTTTTACGTTTCTCATTCTAATTTAGGGGTAATTTTTTTTCATGACACCTTACAAAACGATGCCCCCAGGGTAACTTGAAATTTTCAAAGTCAAATTTAAGGTCATTATAAAGTTCGGAAAAATCTGAAAAATTTCTGGCTAACTCTCCCTCCCCCTCCAGTATCTCTACCTACGTACGAAGTTTGACAAAAATCGGTTGAAAACTCGAGGAGATAAAATATTTAGCTTGAAAACCACGTATTTTGAGGCCAACCCTCTTATGGAGGGGGTGAGGGTGGCTGGTAAAAATTTGTTTTGCACTCTACAATCATCTTCTACATTGGCAAGTCGAATGTCATAAAAATTTTGTCAAAGTTACCACAGCAGAGCCTTTTTGTTAATATTTTGACTCACCTTTTATAGCTGCGTTTGGATCACGCTTATACATCCACTCACTGGAATTTAACGGGGCGCGTGCTAACGCGTTAATGGTACGACCTATTTGAGTAAGTCTATTGTAAATGGTCATTGTAAATCCACCGCCTATACCGGAACTCTGTGGATTGACAACTCCTTCGCATATCATTGCAGCTATAGCCCCATCTACCGCTCCTCCTCCTTTGAGTAGAATATTCCTGCGATGTAAGCGCATCAATTAGATACAACCATCTAGAAGTGTGGAGGGATTTTAATTCGTTCTGTTATGGTTCGAACTACACACTTTGCTATTTCAGCACATGGTGGACTGTTTGTGGCTATGGCAGCTCGCGAATAGTTTCCAGTGGCGTACTTTTCGGATACAAGTCTTACCGATTCTAAATCCAAGGAATCACCCGAGCATTGCAAAAACAGGAATGGTAGGAGTACAGTGGAAATTATGTAACGAGCCATGATACTGTTATGGAAAATGAGCGATTAATTTTAAGCTAGAAAAAAATGTAGCTTTTCTTTGTATTAACCTTGTATGTATAATTCCTTAATTATGGTACAAAGCAAGGACGTGCTGCAGTTTTTAGTTTGAGTGCAGTGACAAGGGACACCGCTTGAAGAAAGGAGGCCAGAGTTGGGTAAAAAATATAATATTTGGAAACAAGCCCACCATGCAAATGGTGTCAGGATAAGTAGTGTCACATGATACAGCTCTGGCGTGAGACTTCTGACAGCAAAAATGACACACTTCTGGCTATGCTTCAGCCAATCCGAGATCACTAAATATTTGTCAAACTCATGACAGTGAGATTGAAATGGTGCAATTGTAGCACTAGGATGACTCCAAAATGACTTCATTATGACATGGCTATGACGTTACTGTGGCATGTTGATGACATATATTTGACTTATCAGTGACATTTTTCTGACTCCATAATGGCACATTTCTCACATGATAAAGACACACTTCTGATGCAAAAATAATACCTTTTGTCGCAAACATGACATGTTTCTGATACATTTCTGACATGTTTCTGACGTATTTCATTTTCCATTGTTCTGAATTACTATTAATGTTAAAATATTAATTATAATTTTTGTTTTATTTATATTGAATCACAAAATTTTTCAATTATTTTTTGCCGGTGGCAGGATTCATACCTGAGTCCTCTTGGGTACAGATTGACTTCTTCACCGAATCAGCTACTGTGGAGATGGCGTAAGAAGACCTAAAGGGCATTAACTACTTCATTTTTTGGTTCTAAAGATGATACGACATTTATTTGAAGAGGTATTAGAACGTTGATGGTACACTAATGACATAATAATAAAATGCTTCTGACTTGATTATGCAACTTATGTGACTTGGTAGTGGCGTGCTTCTGACAACCGTGTAAAATCAATTTCATAGACTTGACTCTGTTTTGGCAGTATGCTATTGTCATATGAATGACTTCTGACTTGCTTTTGACTTGATTATGACACTAATGTGACTTAAAAGTGGCACACTTCTGACACTATTTTGACACATTTATGGCGTGATTTTGATACTACTTTGGGACATTTCTGACGCAACTGTCACATGTTTTTAGCAATGTCAAAAATATGCCTCAATTGTATCAGAAATGTGCCAAATTAGTGTCAAAAGCACGCCATAAATATGTCAGAATCATGCCAGAACTGGGTCAGAATGTTGTCAGAAGGGTGCCACTCATAAGTCACATTTGTGTCATAATCAAGTCAAAAGCATGTTGGATGTCATTCATATGGCATTAGTGCACTGCCAAATCGAAGTTGAAAGTATGCTACAACTGTGTCAAAAAAGTGCTATAACATTGTCAATAATATGCCACTACCAAGTCACAAAATGAAAATCTGCCATTTTTATGTCATTAAAGTACCAACAAAAGCGCCAATCATGCGACACATTGTGTATGAGAAATATGACATTCGTGTGCCACAAAAGTTTCAGCTAAATAATCAAATTCATGTCACATTTATGCCAATAGAATATTGTTGAAACATTAGTCAAAATTGAGTTAACAATTGATAAAGATGGGTAAAAAGTGCATAAAATTTGTCATAAATTCGACCAATAATGATCGAAAATTGAGTAAAAAATTGACGATGAGGACATAAAAATACAGAAAATTGATCAAGAATTACAAAAAAAAAATTGACATAAAAAATGAACAAAAACGTTAAAATGCATGAAAAACTGATCAAAGTCATTCAAAAATGTCGAAAATTAAGTAAAAATTTATCCAAAACTTGAAAAAAAAAAGTTGAAAAGCATTGAAAATTGGGTAAAAGTTTGATCGAAGAGGGATAAAAATGCAGAGAATTGATCAAAAATTACGAGAATATGTTGAAAATCGTGTGAAAATTGACCTAAAATATGAAGAAAATTTTTAGAAGTCATCGAAAATTGGCTAATAATTATTGAAAATTAATTTAAAAAGTTAACAAAAATAGGGTTAAAAAGCAAACAATTGAACAAAAAATTACAAAAAGTGCTAAAAAATAGGTGAAATTTACTAATATTTATTGAAAATTGAGTAAACATTTGATAAAATGGAGTTCCAATGCTGAAAATTGATCAAAATTACGAAAAAATAATGGAAAATAGATGAAAAATTGACAAATTATATTTTTTAAAATTAAGTAAAATGCCGGAAATTGATAAAGAATTATGAAAAAATTGTTTGAAAAAAAAAAGTGAAAATTGATCTAAAATATTAAAAAACACCTTTGAAATTCATCAAAAAATTGAATGAAAAATTGACCAAAATGCGTAAAACATATATAAAATTGATCAAAAATCATTATGAATCGTTGAAAATTTGGTAAAAAATTCATAAAAATGGGTGAATACTATTAAAAAATAAACGAAAATCGCAAAAAAATGTGAAAAAATATGTAAAAATTGACCTAAAATTTAAAAAATTTCGTTATAAGTATACAAAATTGACCAAGACTCATGAAAAAATGTTGAAAAAAACGTAAAAATTGTCCTAAAATACGAAAAAATCATTTAAAATCATCAAAAAATGATTATAACTCGAAAAAATTTTTAAAAAACAGGACGTTTAAAATTAAAAAAAAAAAAAAATGAATCCACAATTTTGAATATATTTCTTTCAAATAATCTCAATCACGCTATTATTTTGAGAATATAAGCAAAGATGTATATTTCACGGATGTTTCTGAATGAAAATTAAATGATTTTGGGTGTATTTCTTAATCTGAATCCGAATCAATCATCTTAATGTCTTTGTCGTGGTACAAATTTATGAAAGAAAGAAACAGATTTACGAGTGTAAAATACCCAAGATATATATTTATCGAGTTCTCAAACGAAAATACGAGTTGATTTTTTTTTTTTTTTTCGAAAAAAGTACAATTATGAATTATAAAATTTTAAAGTCCTTCATTAAAAATATGAAATAATGAAACAATACACCACCTAAATTGCTGAGCACGTCCCTGGTACAAAGTACAAACTACCTACGCTTTTCTGTGGAGTACAGATCGATGAGCTTGAAAAATACGTACTTGCCTTCAAAATGCAGTCGGTACAAGTGAAGAAAAACTTTCGTCGGTGTCCAAATTGTCACGCTGGTCTGGTGAAAAGTGCTAAAGATGATTCTTTATTGATGAGTCTGTCCTCACCAAATATAAAAAAAATCGTTTACGTTATTTTCATACTGTTCCTTAAAAGTTCACATATGTGTAACGCACGAAGTACATGTAGAATAATTTGATTGGTAATCGTTTTGTAGGCTATTTATGCTCGTTTAGGTATATGTAGGTTACTATTGTTTAATTTAAACACCTGATAATCTACATGGTTATGAGTTATTCGTCCTTTTATTGGGGAAAAAATTAGTCGTTTAGATAATTTTGATGGACTTCGGATTCAGGTAAATAAATATGGAATATGAAACTGGGCCCAGTTATTTTATTTTTTGTGTGAATAGTTGGCTATCTTTCTAGGCGAATCATTATATTTTATATGAAAGGATTACGTAAATTGCTTGATGATTTACAAGGTTTTGGAAAAAATTAACCTATATTCCGCGTTATTGAACTATTAAAGTGATAACAGTCATCTACTTCTTCCTGATGATATATTTAGGCTGTAAAATAATAATGACTGTACATACCTAATTACAACTTCCTAACTTCCTAGTCCAGTTTGGAGGGGAATTATGTGAGGAACAAACATTACATATTAGAAAAATCGACCAAAAAACCACATATTCAGGGTCCTGAGGGAATGCAATGTGGCTAAAAATTCTAAACCATCAAAAAGGCGCATGTAGGTTTCCTACTAAGTGTACGTACCAAATTTCAGCTTCTCAGCTCTACTTGGAGGAGAGTTATGCGAGGAACAAACTCAAAAAACTAAAAAAAATGGGAGAACGCTATCAAAAAACCATTTTTTTGGATTGTATGGAGCTAAAAAGCCAGAATCCTGAAAAGGCACATCTAGGGCCCCAGCTGAATGTACACAGCAAATTTCATTTCTTAGCTTATTTTGGTAGCGAGATAGGAGAGGAACAGTCCATTTTCAAGGTCAAGATGGGGAAAAACCCTCATATCTCCCCTCCTAATTGACCAAGGAAGTCGAATTTTGGATATGTTATGCAACTTCAGATTCTCTATCGACTGATTCAAAAAAGTGCAATATTTTTTGTTTTTGGCCCCTCAACACCTTCTTCCCCAAAATGGGGCACAACTGAATTTTGCCCTCAGGTTATCCCCACTCATATTTATACGATTCGCCGCCAAACTGAGTTGATTGACCGAATTGGAGCGATTTTGGCCAGTATCGAGCAAAGTAAATGATTTTAATGTTCGAGAGGGAAAAAAATAAAAATCTGACATGGCTAAAAATGCTCTTAATGGTCTTCTAGGACCCCAAAACGGATTTTGTTGGAACCGCCTCCCCACCGCCGTTGGTCGGTAGACTGTAATAGCCCGGTTTCCATTGACAATATAACACTAAAAATTAGACTGATTATCGAAATGATCGAGCCTTCAAATTACCAAAAAATTGAAAAATGTAGATATGAGAGCATCGGATTGAGAAAGTAAGTTGATATTCGATATCAGCGGTGCCGAATCAATAACATTCGATATATTACACGTAAATTTATTCATTTTCCAGTAGTTTCGTATTTCTCATGGGACTGGGAGAGGTATTCGGGAGACGGACTCAAAAAATAAGTGAATATTTATGCTCAGCGACGTCAAATTAATAACCATCGATATGTCAATTCGTTTTTTTAATTTTTCTAAATTTTGACCATATTGAGGGGACTGGTGGGGGAGTTTAGAGGAGTCGGATCAGAAAAAATAAGCCAATAATCGAATTCAGCGTCCGCGAGTTAGTAGAAATCCTTATGTCAGTTTACTTATAACATTTTTTTGAATTTTGATCAAAATTGATAACCTCCGTCTGTGACTCCAGAAGTATTGAGATCTCATTTTTTTTCAGATTTTTGAATGGTACCTTTCAACCTTTATAGTCATTATAAAAAGTTGAGCTTTCAAAATTTTTAGTGTCAATTTTAAATCTCCGTTGAATTACCAACTAAACCGCGCAAACAGATTAATCCTAAGTCGAAATTAGTCTTCAAATATGAACCTGCTGCTTGATAAAAAATCGCGATTATTCGAAAATTTTTAGAACCGCTTCAACTCCCCTCCCCCTGTGAAGAGCTGAGACCGAAATTACGATGATTTTTTTCACCAGACCATCGAGAGGAACTTGCCAAAAATTTTTGAGTGAAATCGAAAGACCCGAGTCACTTTTTGGGTCGTTTTGATATGGAATGAGCCAGTCAAGAAAAAGAATTTTGATAGAAATTCTTAGTGTAAAACTATCAAATAATCTTCGTAAATTATTCTTTTGCCCGAACTGGAAACATTATGCTATTCACTATAACGGATCAAATGTTGAAGGTGCTCAAAATTTAAAAAAAAATTCTAAATAACAGTCCAGGGTGTCAAGAAACATTTACAAGTGAATTTAACTTCACCTTCGTCAAGATAGGTATTACAAACGATCAACGTAAGAAATTTTTAAATCATTTATACCTGTTTATTTTTATTCAAGAACGAAGTGGTGTAAGGTACAGTGTATTTATTAAAAAAGAATGAAAAATAAACTTAATTTGATTACGAACGTAGGAATAAAGTTGTCATAAAACCGATCATGTGGTGCGAGAATCGAAATCACCACACTCTGAAATACCTACTTGTATCGTTTTAATCAAAATCTGAATCGAATACCCATGAATATTTGGAGCCTCTAAGGCGATCCTGTCCGGTGACACTGGCTGATGCTGATGAATATCCTGCCACTCCTGCTGATCTGAAATCTCCCAAACAGCGAAGTACCCCGTTTCTTCTTTCGATTGCCGTGATAGCCGGAAAATCGGTGAAGGATGCTTCCCATACATCGTGATTGATGCTTTTCATACCATCGATGATTTCCTTGAAATTAAAAATTATCGATGTTTTTAACCATCTGCGATTTTTCCCTTTTATCTTACACACGTTGAACGTACAAAGCGAATTGGTTTTAAAAGATCGTAAACGATATTTACTTGCGATATTCCAGTATTACTATAGAAAAGCCAGTGCATCGGATTTAATGGGTGATGGAATTGCATACTGCTTGCAGCTCTTTCGATGTATTCTTTAAATACAAGGGATCGAATTACGGTCTGTAAAGCACGAGTATAATATGAATGCATACGGTAGTATAATATGGCAGCCGAATATTTGAAAATTAATTTACTAACATTTGCTATAGCGGAGATAATTCTAGATTGACCTTGAGCTGCACCGATTATTAATCTAACATTGCCTTTTTTATCAGTGATAATTGTAGGCGCTGCCCAAGAGATTGGAATTTTGTTAGGTACGACGAAATTTGCTTGGGATGGTATGTAGGGAATGAAGCTGTCGACATTAGGATGGACAAAGCTATTGATGTGATCATTAAGTATGATTCCAACATCGTAAGCCATGATTCCGCTACCAAAGCTACACAAGTTTTAAAGAGTGATAAATTATTCGAAATGATAGTGAGCTGAAAAAAACTTCGTTTAAATACCCGTCTCATTTGTATAGAAAAAATACACCTTACTTACAGATAATTAATGCTACTCGTAGCCACAACAGCGTCTCCATTTTCGGATATAATAGCTACGTTTGTTGTTCCATGACCAGTATGTTTTGTGAAATCGCCACCATAGTGCGACGGATAGTTATAAGTACGAGTGTCACTTATACTTTCTCTGATTTTTTTAATGTTTTCCTCCGATGTTATCAATTCTATGAGCTGTAAAAGATGCGTGAGATTGATGAAATATTGAATAAGTATTTCAAGAATTTAGTATGCCCGTGTGCATTGTTTAAGCATAACAGATGTGGGGCTGAAAACTAGGCTATTAAGGATTGGCACATTTAAAACATCTACCAAATCTACGTATCGAATTTTAGCTCCCTAGCTCGATTTGGAAGAGAGATATATATGGAACAAACTCGAAAAATAAGAAGAACCTAGCCAAAAACTGCTATTTTGGAACTGTGAGTAGGTACAATGAAGTTCAAAAGTTGGAACTGCTAAGAGGCACATTTTAGGCCTGTACCAAATCATCATCAATAGGTCTTAGTCGCCTAATGCGCCATCTATCATGACCCCGTGCCTGTAAAGTAGCTCTTACCACAGAGCTCATTCCTGCTTTGATGATGTCAGACCACCTAGTCGGAGATCTTCCTCTCCCTCTTTCACCAGAGTCCTTACCAAAAAGAATGCCTTTTTTGAGATTTCCGACTTCTCTCCCAGTCGCATGTCCCAAATACCCTGAAATGTGTTTCTCACATAAAACACTTAGCCTGACTGGTTCCTGTATTTAGTTGACAATTGAAATGTTGGTTCGTTGCACTGTCCAGGATATCGTCAGCATCCTTCACCAGACCCACATCTTGAAGGCATCAATTCTTCTTTTATCATCTGCCTTCGATGTCCATGTTTCTACAGTCCATAGGAAAACAGAGAAAACAAGTGACTGTATAAGTCTCTTCCTTGTCTTTCTGGAGATCTTGTTATTACATGTGACATTACGCTGTCTGGTCATAGCTAATTTGCTAAGAGCGATTCGGCACCGTATTTTTGCCAACGAGCCTCTATCTGCTTCGATGATGGAAAGTAAATATATGAAAGCAATGACTTAGTTCATATTCACTCAAGAGCTGTAGAAACTGAAAGGCAATTGACCCGATGTTTTTGATGTATTTATATGAAGTCCCAAGTTTTCTTCGCCAAGTTGACTAGCTCTGTCATTTTCTCTTCATCCAATACAATCGAGGTGGTATCAACTGCAAAATCGCAGATTAGAGATTCTTCTTTCTCTAATGGAAATACCACCAGTCCAATATTCTAGAGCTTCGCGAATCATTTGCTCACCATAGATGTTGAATAACTGAGGGGATAATATGCATCCTTGATGCACTGCCTGTTCCGCTTGAAAAACCTTAGATTCTTCACCATCAACCCTCACCACCACAGAATTGAACTCATATAGTGACTCCACCAAAACTACTATATGAGCAGAGACTCCCCTCTCTTCCTTAAAACTTTGACGAGCTTCTTTTAATTCACGTAGTCAAGGGCTTTGGCGTAATCTATGAAACACATCACTACAGTTATGTTGAACTCCTTGCACTTTTCAATAAATTGCTGGACATTCATTTTGTTCCCTTATACCTCCTACCAGTATAAACGCGACTTAATCAGGTGGCATTTGCCCATGTAGATACATCTTGATCCGGTTGTTTAGGATTCCTAACATAATTTTGTTGTCATATGGAACTAGAGTGATTGTTTGATAATTGAAGCATAATCTTGCATCTCCTTTCTTATGCGAGGGAATCAGCACCGACTTACACCATTCAGTAGGCGATTTACAACTCTGCTATTTCACACTACAGAGTTTCCATACTGCTTTGATTCCGTTTTAACCAAGAGCCTATCACAATTCAGCATTAACACCATCGCAACCCAGTGCTTTGCGTTGCTTCATCGCATTGACCACCTCCCATACTTCACAAAGTAGAATGTTTGGCTCATCTTCACCCACTATTTCAACTGTAGGCATCAGTTGGTTTACTTCTGGTGTTCTACTGTCTTGGTACAACCGCTCGCAGTATGTTTTCCAGCTGTTCAGGATTCCTTTAGAATCCCATACAAGTGTGCCGTCATCTTTCTTGATCTCGCGAGCTCTGGATTTAAAATCTCTAACGGTCTGACGTATTTTCTTGTATACTGCACTGGTTTCATTGCAGTCTGCATATTCCTGTATTTCATTGCAGGATTGGTCAAGGTAGGCTTCTCTGCCCCTTTGACAATACTGCTAGACTGATCTGTTCAGTAGCCTATATTCTTCATTGTCGCCATGGAATTTGGCTTGCCTACACTGTTCTATAATCAGCAGGGTGTCCTCTGTTATCCATGTCTGCTTCTTTTCTAACACACACGTTCTATTTCCATAGCATCTAACTCGCATGCGTGAGTAAACTCAGTTCTGGTGTCTTCCCACATGGTGTTTGGTTTGTCCTAGCAGTCACCTTCTACTATTCATCATTAGTGAAAAAAGTTCATGCTTTTTTTGGCCTTTTCACGCAGATTCGCAGCCGTACTCCTGCCACCAGAAGTTGATGATCTAATACCAGCTCTTTGATATGTTTTGGCTGTAATGATAGACGATTTCTATCTTTTCTGGATTGGAACGTAGGCAATTCGATTTGGAGTGTGATCATCACACGACTTTCACATGTGTAGTCTGAGATTATATTATTGGAACAAGGTATTTATAAACACAAGTTGCTGTTCAACGCAGAACTGGAGAGGTCTTTCTCTGCATTCATTCCTTGTTTCTAAACCATGACTTCCAAGTATCACTGTGATCAGTCTTCCCAACTTTGGCATTAAAGTCTCCCGACTCCAGTTTTATGTCGCTTGTTGATTATGAAGCCTGTGTTTCTTCAAGGACACCATAGAATTCTTCAATTTCTTCACCTGGTGCTACTCTAGTTGGGACATATGATTGGATGACATTTATGGTGGATGGAGCTGCATCAACCCTGACAACTGAATTCCGATTGTTGATGGCCCTGTGATTGCCACTCCTGTATGGCCTTACTCGGCTTGATACTGACCAGATTTGCCCAAATTCAGCCAATAGGCTTAGTTTAGAGGCGGTCAGATATTTATGGATGGGGATGACCTTGAGCCAAAATTCAGTTCTGTTTAAATTTAGAGGGAAGTGGTGCTGAGGGAAAGAGCGGCATAAATTTTTAATTTCAAAAGTTATACAAAGTATCCAAAAATGAGCCTCTTAGATCAATTAGGAGGCAAGATGAAGGTTTCTTCCCGTTTTGATCTTTAATTGAAGTTATTCCCCCTGCCTTCCCTGCAAATAGAGATAGGAAATTGAAATTTGGTATGTACATTTAGCAGTGGTACTAAATGTGCTTTTTGATAGTCTGAACTTTTTAGCCCCATTTTACTCGCTTACAGGCCAAAATTATGGTTTTTTGAGTGACCTTTCTTATTTTTTCATCAGTTTGTTTCACGCATATCTGACCTTCAAATTCAGTCAAGGTGTAATTTGGTATGTGGATTTAATGCTGGGGGAGGGGGATGAACAAAATTCGTCTTGAGATCCTAGAAGACCAATACGACCATTTTTAAATAGCCACGGCAGAAATCGCTCATATTCAGTTAATCGACTCAGTTTGGTGGCGGATTAGATATATATGAAATTAAATGACTTTGGGTCAAAATTCAGTTATGCCCAAATTTAGGGGAGGGAGTGATGAGGAGCCAAAATTGCAAAAATTGTTCTTTCATAAGACAATCGATAGAGAATTCAAAGTAGTATAACATATCCAAAAATCAGTCGCCCAAGTCAATTAGGAGGGGAGATATGAGGGTTTCCCCAGGGTTGTTCCTCCACCATCTCCCCTACAATTAGAACTAGGTAAATAAAATTTGATACGTAGACTTGATAGAGGACATAAATGTGCCTCATGTGGGTTTTCTACTTTTCAGACCTATTGTGCTCCCTTTCAGCGTGGAAACGTGATTGGTGGGGGGAGGGGTTTTTATGATTTCAGTTTGTTTCTCGCATAACTCTAGTTCAAATTGAGCTAGAAAGTTGAAGTTTGGTATGTACATTTAGTAGAAGTCATAGATGTGTCTTTTGACGTTCTCAACTTTTCAGCTTCTTTGCCTCCTCCCCACCCATACCAATGATTAGGAAAAAAGTATCGAAAAGCGATGCTTTTTTTTCATTTCAAATTTTTTCTATTCCATGAGTAATTTCTCTATCTCCTTTATTTAAGGAAAATCTAGTTCCAGAAGTAGAAACCTTCAGAGCGTTATGTAAGTACGAAGGGTATTGTAAGTACCTACGTTGGTAATATTTGCATATTGGGGATCTCCTAATTTCGTTCGAGCGGCGAACGCGTACTTCATAGCTTCGGTAATTCGTCGAGTATTTAGCAATTCACTGCTGGCTGGTAATAATCCATCAACAAGTTTCAAAATGTATGCCACTATAGGACCAGATGAGGGTGCTGTTGCCGTATAAATGGTCATTTTATCGAATACGTTTGTTTCGAATGGTTCTTCTACACGGGGCCTGAAGAATATGGAGATATTTCGTGATATTTTCATTAGGTACACTATCGTACCGGATATGTATTTCAGCTTAATTTTACGTACTGATAATTTTTTAAATCATCTTGCGTTAAAATGCCAGCGTATGATTGAACAGCTACAAGAATATAATCTCCGATAGTAGAAGCGTGAAATTCGGTGTATAGATTATCTCCTGATGTATTTGCCAAATGTTTCAGAGTTTCAGCTAATTTCATATGCTTATAAGTATCTCCATATTTTAATTGCTGGTTCATCAATGATTTGAACGTTGAACTGTAAACGTGTTACATAGGTAATTAGGTGTATTGTGCAATTGTGTGAGTATTGTATAGTCGAACAATATAAACACTGATCTATTTTCAAATAAATATTGAATGAAATTAACTTGAAGGCTGCATTGGTATTGAAATATTCCTGAGATATTTGACTTTGCATTGCCCAAGCAAAGTTTTTGTTGACAGTGATACCTTGTTCACACATTCGAATAGTCGGTTTGAATAAAAATTTCCAAGGTACCCCTCCTCCGAACATATTATATGCCTTCCAATATCCTCGCATTGCTCCGGGGATAGCAACTGATAATCCTGATATAAAAGTCCGCGTATTATTGATAACTTAAATATTGTGTTGTGTGTTCAACTGTAATATTCCATTTGTAACTCACCTTGCATATACGTCGGTGGATGCTCTCCGTACATATTGTGAGAAGCTTGGGCAGGAGCACAGTCCATCGCATTATTAACGTGAGCTTTTCGAGCGGTTCTATTATAATATGTCATTACAAAGCCACCTCCTATACCCGATCCTTGCGGATTGGTAGCTCCTTCGCATATCATGGCAGATATAGCTGCATCTACTGCTGTACCTTTTTTTTGTAAAATTTTTCTACAATGAAAATACAGCACATAAAAAAGCAACAGTTGGATTCGAATTATTGATAAGTATACAATTTGACTTGTTAAGTGTGTAAATACGAACTAACTTGGCTATTTCGGCGCATGGCTGAGAACTTGTCGATATCGCAGCTTTCTTATAGCTTCCAGTAATAAAATCATCATCTACAATGGAGTTCACTTGCAGCCATTGTGAAATTACGTACATCAGAATCACGATTGAAATTTTAGAGATCTCCATTTTATTCTGGTGAAAAATATTTTGCCCATTAAGTGTACTGATTTTTGTTTGTTCGAGACTCTAGGTACGTAGTACCTAACCTACCTACTAGGACGTTTCAATTTTAGTTTTTGTTTTCGAAAATTGGTGGGAGGGGGTGGGGTTGGAGGAAAATGAAAAAAGTAGTCAACCGAAGTCATGTGTACTTGGTAAAAATTTAGGGTGTTTAACTTGACTCTTGACAACCACTAAATTAGTTTAATAGACCCCGATGGAAAAGAAGGAAAATCTTCCCCATTGCTGAAATTTGAAAATAAATTAATGCAATTTGGTTCTAATGATCTGAAAACCACGTGGTAAATATTTTGGTCCTGTACACCTCTTCTACTCCTTGTTATGGGCCAAAACGTTCGTTATTTTTAGTTTTACCCTTCAAATGGAGACTAGCCACAGATTGGTGTACAATAACTTAAACCACATAACCCCCTTCCCCCTCCTCCCTTAAACACTATTTACGCAATAACAAAAATTCATCTCGTATAAAATCATCCAAAAAATGGACAGAAATCGTCTAAAAATAAGGCAGAAAAAATATCAAAAATCAAGAAAAAGTTTAGAAAAATAACTGAAAATTTACCTAAAATATTAAAAAAAATTGATGAACATCATTAAAAATTCGGTAAAAATTTCACAAAAATGGCTAAAGAATACGTAAAATTGATCCAAAATCACGAAAAATGTTGAAAAACATATGAGTGGAGTTATAATATGTAAAAAATCGTTTAAAGTTATTGAAAATCGATCAAAACTGTCAAAAAAAAAGTTAAAAATTGACTCAAGATGTGAAAAAATATGTTAAAATTATGAAAAATTGGGTAAAATTTTAACAAAAATTGGTTAAAAACGCAGAAAATTACTAAAACAACGAAAAAATCATCGCAAAACACAGAAAGTTGGTCTGAAATATGTACAAAATTGTGAAAAATTATCGAAAATTCGTTGAAAAATTGAAAAAAATGGGTTAAAATTGTAAAGTAGGTATGGAAGCTATTGAAGTAAGGTTTGATGAGGGGTCTGGAGGCTAAAGAAGGTAGTTTAAAGGCTGTTAAAGAGGGTATAGAAGCTATTAAAGGTCTGGAGGCCGTTAAATGCAGTAGGAAAGATATTCAAAGGAGTTTTGAGGCTATATAAGAAGTTGGTTGGCCGTTAAAAGGGGCCTGGAGGTTACTATAAGGGGTATACAGGCTATTTAAGGGATGTGAAAGTATTGAGGATAATCTTGAAGCTATATGAAAGGTCTGGAGGCCCTTAAAGGGTGTTTGTAGACCATTATAAAGGGTATGAAGGCTATTGAAAAGGGTCTAGAGACTATTAAAGAGGGTGTGGTAATTATTGAAGCGAGTGTGAAGCTTAGGTCTTGGAGGCTATTATAAGGGGTATGAAGACTATTGAAAGGGGCACGTGTCAAGGCTAAATAAGCAGATGTAGAAACTGTTCAAAAGGTTGTAGTAACTATTAAAGGAGGTCTTGGTGTTATTTATGGGGCATGAAGGCTATTGAAGGGGATATTAAGGCTAAACAAGGGGTCTAAAAGCTAAAGAAGGAGGTGTAGAGACTTTTAAAGAGGGTGTGGTAGCTATTGAAGAAGTTCTTGAGGCTATATATGGGGTATACGAAGGCTATTGAAGGGGCTGGGAGGCCGTTAGAGAATGAAGATTATTCAAAAAGGTATTAAGGCTGTATAGGGGTTTGGAGGCCGTTAAAGCGGGTATGAAGGGTATTGAAGCTGGGGTTGAGGCTAGATAAGAGATCTGGAGGGGTAACTTCTGAAGGAAAAATAAAATTATCCAGCTAAAATAAACAAAAAACTTACGTTTTTTTTTGTAAAGATGGCTGATTGTATCTTATAAATTGTCTCGCAGCTCACTTCATTTGCAGTAACGTTTTTTCAAGAATTCGTTTCAATTACTCAACCGATGTAGGGATTTTTTCACTTCTATTTCACATTGCCAAAATTATAAAATAGAACTTGAATTCGCGAAATACGAAATCAATTCGATCAGTGTAGATCTTGTAGTAGACTATTTATGCAATTAGTAGGCTGGGTAATCAAAGCACCTACAATCCGGTCAATTCTCTTTATGGCTTGTTTAATAACAAAAAAAAGTCGTTAAGATAAATTTCAGTGATCATTCATCTATATTACGAAGAATTTTAGTACAGGTCAAAGGTGTGGAACTTATCGCATAACTACATTTTATATTTTGAGATTTTGTTTTATGATTTCCTTGATACGTTTACACATATAATTAATACTTAGTAGGGAGTAAGTCTTGCTGTGTGGAAATCGCACGTGTCATTTAACAAAAAAGAAAGAAAAAAAAAGACAGAAAAATGCGGAAAAGAAGAACCTTTGGATTCGTGTCATTGATATTTCCCTGTACCCAAGATAAACCAGACCTGCTAACAAGTTATGCTAGTGATGGATATCAAGTTGACCACCAAAGTAAATCAGTTTTTCAGGTAGCATACCTAGCCCCTGAAAATGAGGTGGGAAATTGATAAGACTATTTTAGAAGACTTTTTTAAATTCCCAGTAGGGAAAAAGAAATATCATGTTCCACGATGCATAACATTCTGTAACAGAGGAAATATT